>CAJNOL010001655.1:32776-57668 GCA_905250125.1 Rotaria sordida
AATGTGCTCTTTCTGATGGCACCATTTTAGACTGAAAATCTCGAATCTGTAAAATCGTTTTTGCCTCAAAACCCCATCCTTAAGATCCCGTTTGCCTCTGGCTTGACTCATATTCTGTAGATCTCGAATATAAAAATCCCATTTGACTTTAGACAACTATTATATCTGTGAATAAAACATAGAATTAAGTCAACATGTGCGAGTTAGAGATATTAGCTCAGTTGGATTGATACGAGTACTCACTGCTTTAGTGTCTCCATGGGTCACCCATCACTCAAACCAGTTGCTTGAGTAGATCATTGATGGAATGTCACCTCTGATCTACCTATAAAAAGTTTCAGGTAGATTGCATGAGTTAACGCCAAAGTCATCCTTGTGCTACCCCGTTAAATACTCCAAATTTCATAAAAATTAGTTACGAAAAGGTTTTCTCAACGAGTGTGTGGTTAAAATAGAAAGTTTTCGTCAAGTCAAATTTATTTTAAGTTCGCTGAAACGAATTCGGTACGATTTTCATGAACCTGTTCAAAAAAAAAGATCTTCATGATACCAGAGAGTGCTTCGGATCTTTCATATTATCTGAGTACTTTCTAAAAATAAATGAGATATTTATAATCTGCACATTTTATGCTATTGAATTACAAAGACTTATGATTGAATAGCCAGAGAATTATTTTTTCGATACCTGAGGGGACCTCAAGTATCAAAATTTGAGTTGTGACCATGTGAAATACAGAATTGTGAAGAATATTGAGAGTTCGATGCTGACTTTCAAAGTAATTAAATCAGGTTTAAGCAATTTTGGGCTTCTCATCCGCAATTCCACGCAACTTTTGACATATTAAAGCGTGATTAATGTATGATAATAAACTAAGAAATGAATAACCATCAATTTCATGCTTTTCTTAATCTTATTTTACTATATTTTGCTTGTTCGATAAAGCTAGAGATACTTCACTTTACTTTACTTTACTTTACTTTACTTTACTTTTCAGGTAAAGTAGATCTACTTTACTTTACTCGATAAAGTAAAGTACACCAACTTTACTTTATCCGATAAAGTAAAGTAGGATTACTTTACTTTACCCAGTAAAGTAAAGCATTTTGCTTTACTTTACTTTACTTTAATAAAGTGAAATAAAGATAAAGTGCCACCCCTAGTCGTAATTCAACATTCTTATTATTATGATCATTGAATTAATCGGCAAATAAATCTATTTTACATATCCATGATATTTACAGAAGAAGTTACGCATTATTATATATATTAATCAGCTCACAAACAATGATGTTGATTATCTTTCAAAACTATAACTTGATAATTTTCCAAAAAAAGTAGAAAGTCTAACGCCTGTTAGTCTTAATTGTTAAAATCTGTAATGGAGGGTCTGTAATGGGGTGTCTGTAATGGAGGCCTGTCTGTAATGAAGGCCTGCATTACTAAGTGTGTTTAATGGGAAGAAGGAGGGGAGTCGCGAAAACTTTAACTTAAAACTTACACTCACTATTTCCTTCAAAAATATATGTGAATTTCACAAAATAATTTTCGAATTTTGACTTGAAACCTCACATAGAAACAAACCTTACCGAGAATAATTTTTTGTGGAAGTCTTAGATCTTTTGATTTATTTCTATTCGTAGATACAACTATGCTAACTTCATTCGAATAAACGATAAGATTTGATGTTCTTATTTCAGGATAGGAATAAATCAAAAGGCCCGAAACTTTCGCAAAATACTATTTTCGGTAATGCTTTTTTCTATGTAAAGTTTCAAGTCAAAATTAGAAAACCATTCTTCTAGGTGTTTCTAAAGAGGACCACGGCATCCGTTTAAAACATACCTTAAAAATGTAGTTGTTCATAGCCATCAGTCAGCTGCCCGAACTTTTTTCAGAATATTAATAGATCACTTTTACCTACATTTATGCACATAGTCTCAACACAAGCGATTGAACAGTTGGTCACTTTCCCTGGTCAGTTCTATGAACTGCCTATTTTCCAAGAACGGAGTAAAGTGACCGCTAGAGACGAAAAGTTAGTGTGACCAGTCAGTTACGTTATCAGAAAACTGGTAATGGATCTGTTACCAGTTATTGAGTAACGAAGACCTGCAAGAATGAGCGTGGGCTATACGCCACACTATTGACTAACTACACTTGAGGAAGCTGTTTCTCAGCAATTGTGAAGACAAAACAAATTGATATTCGACTCATATGAAAGAGGACTCAGAAAAGCCACGATCGATCCAAAAATCAATATACTTTTCTCTTACAATAGTAGAAAAAAAACATACTGGAATCTGATTGACCGAAAACTTCTTCCATCAGCCAATCAGATTCGAAGAAGCTCGTTTCCAGCTATTGTAAGGACAAAACATATTGATGTTTGGGCCAATCATCAGGTTATCCGAGATCCTTTCTCATTTGGTCCAAACATCAATATGTTTTGTCCTTACAATAGCTGGAAACGAGCTTCTTCGAATCTGATTGGCTGACGGAAGAAGTTCTCGGTCAATCAGATTCCAGTACGTTTTTTTTTCTACTATTGTAAGAGAAAAGTATATTGATGTTCGGATCGATCATGGCTTTTCTAGGTCCTCTTTCATATGACCCGATCATCAATATGTTTTGTTCTCAAAATAGTTGATAAACAACTTTCTCGAATCTGATTAGCCAATAGTGAGGTGTACAGCTCACGCTCGTTTTTGCAGGTTTCCATTACCAGCCATTTGGTAATGGAACAGTAACCGATCTCCTCTAGTTCCCATTAAAGACGAGGTTGGACAGACCAGGACTTATCAAAGAACAGGTAAGGATAGATCAGTTCCTACCAAAGAATTGGTAAGAACAGATTAATTCTTTTGAAAGAACTGTTAGGAACAAATCAGTTCCTATCAAAAAACTGTTGGGACAATTCTCAAGATTAGAACCGATATGAAATTGTTCTAGGCCCAGTAGGAAATCAATTAGTGTGGATCTGAACAACCATCTCTCTCTTGACCATCTGCACTTTTTTACATAGGCACTCACCATACTAATGTTCAATAGCAATCAAATCGGAGACCAAGGTGCACAATATATCGCCAATGCTCTCACAAAGAACGCGGTGAACAGCATTCTCTACTCATCTCTTCCTTGACCATCTTCACTTTTGCATACAGACACTCACCACATTAGACCTCAGTGGAAATCGAATCGGTGACCAAGGAGCACAATATTTGGCTGATGGATTACGAAATAACCCGGTAAGCCCAATTCTCTCTTCAAACCTTTCATTTTCAAATCTCAACTGTTTCAAACAGGTGTTGACCACATTATATCTCAATCACAATCAAATCGGAGACAAGGGAGGAGAACATCTGTTTGATGCATTACGGAATAACGCAGTGACCCTCATTTGTTCTTCATCTATTGCATATTTACAACTTTTCTTTTGCATATAGGTACTCACCGACCTATATCTTAATAACAATAATATCGGAGGCAGGGGAGCAGGACCTCTGGCTGATGGGTTACGAAACAACACAGTGACCGCATTTTATCTTCATTTCTTTCATACGCCTTTTTCATTTTTCACACAGACACTCACCGCACTATTCCTCGATGGCAATCACATCGGTGACAAAGGAGCACAATGTTTGGCTGATGGATTACGAAATAACACGGTGACCCTGATTTTCTCTTCAACTCTTTCATATCAAAATCTCAACTTTTTCAAACAGGCGCTGATCACATTGTATCTCAATGACAATCAAATCGGAGACAAAGGAGGAGAATATCTGCTTGATGCATTACGAAAAAATAAAGTAACCATCATTCTTTGTTCGTCTATCTTATATCCTCATCTGCATTCTTCCACGCAGGCACTCACCACACTATATCTCGAAAGAAATCAAATTGGAGACAAAGGAGCACGACCTCTGGCTGATGCATTAGGAAACAACACGGTGATCGCATTCTCTATGCAGCTCCCTCATACCTCATTTTTGTATTTCATGCAGACACTCACCACACTATACATGGGTAGCAATCACATCGGCGACAAAGGAGCACAACATGTAGCTGATGGATTACGAAACAACACGGTGAGCCTGATTCTCTCTTCAACTCTTTCATATAAAAAATCTCAACTGTCTTAAACAGGTGCTGATCACACTGTATCTCGCCGGTAATCAAATTGGAGATAAGGGAGGAGAACATCTGCTTGATGCATTACGAAAAAATAAAGTAACCATCATTCTTTGTTCGTCTATCTTATATCCTCATCCGCATTCTTTCACGCAGACACTCATCAATATATTTCTTCGAGGCAATAATATCGATGGAAATATTCATGCTTCCTTGCAGGAATGCATTCATCGAGATCGACGATAGATAATATCATAAACATTGCTTCTGAAGTCACTATGGTGATAAACTGGAACGACTTGATCAATGCGTGGATAGTGCGTTTTTCATGTGTTAATTGTAAAATGAAGTAAAGCTGTTCGATCTTGGGTTGCACAAGTCAATAAGTGAGGGTGTGAGGTGCGGGTGTGGGTGTGAATGAATGTTGATGTGAGGGTGGTGCGCGTGAGTGTTAATGAGAGAGTGGTGTGAGTGTGTATTTGTAGTTTATCACATAACCTACACTCATACACAACCGAACCTACACCCACAACCACACCCATACCCACCCAGATCCTTCCCCATACAGTGAATAAAACAAGGAGGCCGGGAGCAACCACTACAATTAATATAGCTAATAACTTCATATTTTGTATCATTATGCTTCTCACTTGATGCTGATTATTTGTGCTTATTTAGCCCCGTCTACTCGTAAAATTTCTGAAAAATAGGGTTTTTACGGAATTTTTCAACAAAACCTTGTACTCCCACAGGTCATGTTGAAAGTGGACTTTTTAGTTGTGACTTGAAACTTAGCACAAATAATGCTGTCAATGAAACTAGTTCATTGTAAAAGTGTCAGCCTTTTCGTTGCTTCTATGGTGATATACTAACAAAAGCACAAAATTCGCTTTCTCACAGAATAGAATTTTGCATATTCGTATTTTATGACAGAAACAACGAAAAAGGCTGAAGCTTTCACAATGAACTAGTTTCATTGAAAGCATTATTTGTGCAAAGTTTCAAGCCAAAACTAAAAAGTCAACTTTCAACGTGATCTGAGGAGGAGTACGAGGTTTTGTTGAAAAATCTAGTAAAAGTTCGATATCATAAGAAAGAAGGCCTGGAAACCAAAATCATTCAAGACTTTTTCAACGGTTGCCAGTACTCATCGAACGAACATAGTCCAAAGCCAGAAATGATTTAGCACCTGGAGATGTTTCGTCGCGAGTTATTAAAGTTTCCAAGGGAGAAACAAGGGTGTGGATGTGGGGGCGGGTGTGAGTGTGGATGTGGGTGTATGGTGTGGGCGTGGGTGTATGGTGTGGGCGTGGGTGTAGGGTGTGGGCGTGGGTGTAGGGTGTAGGCGTGGGTGTAGGGTGTGGGTAGGTATGGATGTAGTTCTTCTTTTAATCCACACCCACACTCACACCCATTCGCGCCCACCCACACTCACCCCCACTCCCACACCCTAGAATTTGATTCAAAATATCCAGTTGATTTAAATGGCATAATTAGTGAAGATGAATTTCAAGAATCAATTAATAAAATTAATCAAGTATTTTCTTCACTTCACACTTATGCAACGATCTGTTTGATTATTTATCTTGCGAGTATAGTAGTTGCAACACCATGCATATGTGTTAGTATACTAAAAACAGGCATTTCTCGTCCATTGGCTATTGATGTATTGTTTAATATTGGAATTAGCTTTTTTATATTTGGTATGGCATATTTCATTATTACAATTTATTTTGCACGTTCATGTTTACCCAGTCAGACAAAATCGGTAAAAAAACGCGTTTTTACGCGTTCAAAAGCGGACGTTTTAACGTATTCAAAATGGGTTTTTCGAAAAAAGTGGCGTTTTTTTGTTGTTGTTTACCAAAAATCGCGCTTTGAACGTGTAAAACCGGTGCTTTTTAACGCTTGTCTGCCCAGGTTAAAGAATGCCATTTTTATGCGTTCAAAAGCGCACAATTTTGCGAGTTAAAAGCGCGTTTCTTGGTATAAAACAACAAAAAACGTGTTTTGAACGCTTTAAAATGTGTGCTTGTCAGGCGTAAAAATTTTGTCTGACTGGGTAGTACGAATGAGGCATGCAGCCGCTGAACAATCAATGGAATATTCATTGCGGTCACTAACACCATGTATTTGGAGATCAGAATCTCCGAAACTTTGTGGTAGAAAATCTAAACATTATCGAAATAGTCTGTTGCTTCATTGTATAAGTATTATTGTTTCATTAATATCTTCATTTGTACCACATAAGAAATTATGAAAGGAGGTGAATTTCTCTTCAGTTTCCTCTCATATAGTCGTACACGACAGCCGTGTATGTTCATGATATATACGATCGTATCTTTTCGACTTGGGAATGTGTTTCTATTATTTTGTTTTTTTTCGTTAGTGATTGATATTGATCGTTCTATGCTCTCAGAATGTAGTAATCAAATACATTATTCAAATAAAGTTGCTCCTGCACCAAAACTGTCTTTCGGACAAGAAAAAAATTCTTCACCTCTACCGTATGCTGATTAGTATGCAAGATTTTGTTCACAATGTGGTGTAACATTGAAAGATTTTGCAGCTAAACTTTGTTTATCATACGGACAGTCATTTAATAAATATTTAATTTTTTTATACTAGTGGTTAAAGACTAAAAGCTATTCCTGTTTGATAAAGAATTTTCTGCATAATATAGTACTCAGTATTCGAACCTATATGAGAGGTATCAGATCAAATTGTGAGCACAATTGCACTTTGAAAACTTTGTTACAGCGAAATCTTAAAACGATACTAGTCAAATATCAAAATTGCATTCGCACTTAGTTGTCAGACAATAATAATTCTCTATCTCGTTGATGTCATTTTCACAACGTAATCCTCTCCTATCTACATTAATCTTTTATTGATTAATACAAAGGAACTTAATAGGTATTTTTATTTATTATTTTTCGCATCTGAATAAAAAGGAAAGCATTTCATTTTCTGTTACATCACGTTGGAAAAATAATTGTCATAAATTCTGTTCAATATTTTTCCCAACGCACTAATTGACCATACTGATCATACAGCACATAGCGATGGTTATTCTCGTTCTGTAGCAGATTTTACGCGATTACTTCTACTGGAAGAGGATGATGCTACTTGAACATAGTTTAAGTAATACGGTCAAAAATCTTTGTTCGACAGTACCTCAACTAGAATTGCTGGACATTGAGTATTTTCGCATCCACTAACGAACATAAAAAAGTATACAGAGATGTAGAATTAAGCCGATGACAGATTCATGATCTTATTCATTAATATCTTTTAATGTTATGCTGAGCTTCATTATTAAGTCAATGAAGAGAACGAGAAAAAGCAATATTATGTGTGATTTAAAAAACATCACATCAAATATTTGCTCTTTAATCCCATTGAAATATCATGTATACTCTTTGTTAATCCGCTTGAAAAAGTATGTTTATGTGTATATCCTAAGTTGATGAAATATAAAGTTAAGTGGTAGAATTGAATACTTGCAATCGGTTGGACAATGTGGAAAATTTATTGTCGTGTGGCTCTCTAAGCTTAATCTGTTCGCTGTGACTGAAAGTCTCTCATCGTTTGAGAAAAAAGAACAGAATAATTTTCGTGCCTTCTCGCGTAGCACCTGGACATTTGTTTTTCACGAGATACAAGCCTACCTTGCATCTGTTTTTACTGTTCGACTAATTTCGAAATGAATTAGTATTATTTTTCAATTTATGACGAACAACATTTTTCGTGTTTTTTTAGATATGATTGTTTCTCAGTTTTGTTTTTTGTTTAGACTATAATTTATAATATGAATGATTAAAATGAAACTGTGCTTACTATTAATATTGAAATTAATATTGTGTTCATCAAGTGAAACAAAACCAAAATTAACATTGAACGAATATTTCGATTTTACGAATTATCCATCAATAAGTCTTTCTCCTAATGGTAAACATCTGTTCATTCAATCCAAACGTCCATTATGGAATTCAAACTCTTATGAAAACAGTTTATGGTTATTTAATATTGAAACGAAGAGAAAACAACTGATTACAAACGTACTTTCCGAATCGATGAAACCACAATGGTCACCAAGTGGAAGTTGGATTGCTGTTTTACTAGATCAAAATCCAATTACAAACGCTACAAACAGTCATCATCCTTCATCCGAAGGATATCCAAAAGCAAATGAGTATATTTACTTATATTCCATCATATCAAACGAATGGCTGCCTATTTATATTGGCAAAGTAATGCCATTAACTTTAACATGGTCCAATGATGATTTCTCTCTTTATTTTGTTACATTCACGTTAATGCAACCAAAAGAAGATCAAAATTCACAGAAGATCGAATGGAAAGATGTTATTCAATATCGATTGTCGAAATCTTATGAGGGTAGTTCAATTTATCGTATTGATATAGAAAAGAATAATCAGACATCATCCACGAAAAGATCTCTTATCAAAAATGTTCCATTTCTAATTACAGAATTATTATTTGTTCCATTGGAAGAAAAACTTGTACTCATGTCTTATTCAACACTTATTGAAAAAATGAATATTATAGAGATGTATTCTCTTAATCTACAAAATGTATCGACATTATCCAGATTAACGAACAATGACCTATGGGAACGTGAATTACGATTATCAAATGACAATAAACATGTACTATTCTTAGCATTCGGTAGTGAGTCAAGTCAAGGAAAATTGAATGCTATCCAACAGCGACTATATTCATTAGATTTAACTAATGGACATGTCGAACGTCTAGGAAAAGATTTCGATGGTAGCATTGCAGGATATATGATAAAATCTGATGGTAGTGTTTACATACTAGGACAACTTGGCACAGAAACTCAAATCTATACACAACAATCACCGATACACAAATTGATTTATCATCAAGGATGGAATGGAACATACGAACAAATTTCATTATCATCAAAACGAAATGGTCCTATTGCATTTATTTATTCATCATTCGAACAACCAAAAGAAGTTTATCTCGTGGATAATATTGATGAACTTCCATCAGCACAAGCATTAACAAATGAAAATAAACTATTTACACAGCGAGAGTTGCCACAAACAAAAATTTATCAATGGAAAAATAATGAAGATCAACGAACGATCGAAGGCATTTTACATTATCCACCAGGAAAATTTCAATCAAAAAATTTACCTTTGTTCCTTTTGATTCATGGGGGTCCAGCTCCAGCAAGTAGTAATTCATTTACTGCGGACTGGTACACTTGGGCACCATTAGCAGCCTCAGAAGGTTGGCTTGTTTTAGAACCTAACTATCGAGGTACATTTGGATATGGTGATGAATTTCATAACGAAGTTTTTCGTCAACCTCTATCTCGACCGGGTAGAGACGTTCTTTTAGGAGTTGATCAACTAGTTAACGATGGCATGGCTGATCCAAATAGACTTGCTGTTGGTGGTTATAGCTATGGTGGTTTTCTAACAAACTGGTTGATTACACAAACTACACGTTTTAATGCTGCTCTGTCCGGTGCTGGTGCAGTGGAACATACCTCTTCTTGGGGTACAATATATATGCCGACATTCATCCATTCTCTGCTCGGAGGATATCCATGGGAAGTACCACAAAATTACTTATATGAATCACCTATTTATCATTTATCTCGAGTACGAACACCTACACATATTATTACGGGTGAAAAAGATGAATCAACCAAACCTAGTCAAAGTTTTATGTTGGAACGTGGACTCCATTATCTCGGTATACCCGTTCAACTATTAATTTTTCCAAATGAAGGACATGGATTGAACAAGAATCCTTGGTATGGCAAAATAAAAGTTCGCGAAGAATTGAAATGGTTACACAAATATGATAATCAATCATGGGTCATAATGAAAAACTAGACTTATTGAATTATACTTTGTAGTTATTTCCGTTTTCTAACATGTGAATCAATAAAAAAAAACAGATCTATGAAATATCTTGTGGAGAATATAGTCGAAGGATATTCAGATACGGACAGTTGCTTGTTCCATTTTCTGAAAGAAAGCAACAAGTTAACGATGAATGTATTAAACATTGCTAAACATCCTCTCTATTTGACTCAAAATGAATATGGATCTGGAAATTTTGCAACAACGACTGATGAAGAGTGTGGGTGTGGGTGAAGTGAACATATACACTCAGACTCCACACCTACACCCATCGCAAATACCTACGGTATTGTACAGGATTGGACATAATATTATTCCCGAAGGGTACCACTATAATTTCGAATAGAAGACATAATGAGTTTTATATCAAATGAAAGCTTGTCAAAAATGGGTTTTATTGATACTAAATAGTAAGGGTTATGAAAACTTTTTAATATCGCACTTAAGAAACTTTCAGAAATTTTATACTTTTTTGCCGTGATAAAGTAAGGTACCAGTAATTCAAAACTGGAGTAAAACGTTTTCCTTAGATATTTTTACATGATTCGATTGAACTCGTCGAGCTCTACAAAACTGTCTATGTGAAAAAGTTTCTGAGTCATTTTTTTGTGATAAAAAATTTAAAAAACTATTTGGAAAATCTTAAAAAATGTTAAAAAATGTCATATTTTTTATATGGAAGAAAAACACTCAAATTTTTAAAAATACTGGCTTTTTTTTATTATTTTTACTCCCTCAGACTTTTCGAAATACACATCTCGAAGGCATAGGATAAGGTGCCCCATATAATAAAGAATCTCTTCTATCTTATTATTAAAATTTTTCGTTCTAAAAACTTTTAGATAATAATATATTATGATTAGTACTATATTGAAAGTTTCGTTATAAATTTTTAACTATATTAATTCATAGTAGGAGAGATATATTATACTTTACGATCCTTCAAATTATTAGCAATTGATAAGGTTATTTAAGCGTAACCGAAATGCGCCTTGCTAGCTTTTGATTTATTTCAAATCTTAAAAAAAAACCACATCCACACCCAAAATGGTACCGTGAGAACATTTTGAATAAAGGATAATTTTAAGTAGCAATTATTTTTTGAATATTCGTTTCAATCGTTTTAGGATCTTTAAAAACAGTCCATTTTTGTTTTGGTACATCTTGGAATGTTTTCATATATCGTTCTTGACATTTTGGTAAACATTCAGATGTCTGACAAGCATCCCGAATAAATATATGAGCAATACATTGTGGAAAAGTATCGTATAATTCAGCATAAATTTCAGGATCCAATTCTCCTTAACAAAAATAGATCAATGAATTCATAGATAATTATTGTTCAATATTTTATCAAACCTGAATCTCCAACACAGATATATTTTCTGAAAGGATAAGCACGAATGATCTGTGTAATTATATCCTTCTTATAGGTGTGTGGTAGTTTTAAAAATTTCAACAGAGTTTCATATTTTCTTAAATTGACGGTACCCATTGGATAATTATATTTTTTCAAAAAATGAGATATAGCTTGAAATCTAAATATTATTCATCAGTTTTTGTTTTTTCTTCTTTTCTATTTAAAAATTTTGTGACTTACAATTGCCATGGACTTGCACTAACATAATGAAATTGACATTTTTGTTCATACCATTTTTGATAAAGTTCATTCATACCATTGACTGGTTTAAAATCATCAAAAAATGTATGTTTTAATAATGCTGGTATATTAAGAACTTTAGTAATTTTTATTGTGTCATCAATATCTGATATAATACTAACACCATTAGGTGCTAGAGTATATATCGTACATTTAAGTGTTTTCAAATTTCCTGATTTAGAATCAGTTTTCGATTCATTTATTCGAATTTCATAATCAAATTGTCGATCATCGGAATCAGGATGAATTTTTTTTGAAATTTTTTGAATTTTTTCATCAGATAATTCAAGTCGTTCTTCTATAAAACCACGTTCATCAGATGATTCCATTAAATGTTCAACATCATGAATCAAACATTTAATTGCAGCTTTAACAGGTCTTCCAGCAAAAAATAAACTTAAACGACTTGGTTTTCCTTTTGATTTATCAAAATCATCTTTTATGATGAAAAAATATTTATAGAAATTTTAAAAAATACAAATAAATTTTAACTCACGTAGAGCGTCTTCATAAATATCGTCATCCACTAATTCTTCTTGTTTGATTATATTTTTACAGTCTACGACAAAAACAAGAGCTTTCAAAGTTTTTTCTGTATTGATATTTTTATTATCTTGATGAATAGAATTTTCGACATTTTCTTCAGTTTTACCAGATAAAATAGTCGTTAATGATGATAAATAATTTTTTATTTTTTTGTCTTCAAATGGTAAATATAACCAAGCTTTAATTTGGATGCACCAGATATTTTTATTTGGATCAAATACAGCTAAACTGGGAAATGGTACAATAAGTGCTTCATCCGAATAGACATTATCTGCTGACCATTGAGTCATATAATCTTGAGCCAATACAAGTGCTGAAACATATTTTCTTTTATAAGAAATCATTTATTCCAAACAAAACAACATTGGATCAAATAAAAAGGTTACAGAATTGGAAGAAGTATTCTTTTTCTTACTCGTGGTACTTCATACTTATATTTACAACCAACAAGAGCATGAAGAGCGAAAAATAAACACCGAGAGAGAGAGACAGAATCCAAGGTCATTCGAAATTCTTTTTATTCATCTTATCAAGTTTTGTACGCACTTCAGCACCTGTTATAACTTTTCCAAAACCAAAAAATATTGTTTTAAGTGCTAATTAGGGATGGGACTGTACCTTTATTAGTAAATAAGTAAATAAGTAAATACCTAAATACAGTATTTACATTTTGCAGGTAAATACCTAGAAATAGCATTTAAGTTTTCAATGGAAACACCTAGACGTAATATCCACTACTTATAGGGAAACAAGTAAATACTGCATTCATTATTTACCAATAAGTGAGTTAACTTTGTCTGTACCAGAGGTGTACACCGCACTAAAAGCCTTTTCGTTAAGCGAAGTGGCCGCTTCGCACCTCGTCAGATCAGGAGCACGGCTGCCCCTAACTAATTCGAGGATTCTTTCGACGACTTTTTTCAGATGTTTATTGCATCAATATTTCTGAACACACAATGCCTGATTAATGAACACTTTCATATGAACAGCAGTGCCACATATTCAAGAAATTGGAGAAGCTAAGAAGTGTAGGGAGACGCAGCATCTCCCGATGAAATCTTTTTCTTTCTATTTTTAGACTTTAACCATGCGAGAAATGCCGATGCGAAGAAAGTATAATGGACGAGTCTGTTTTGTAGTTAGTCTGGCATCTCCCTTCACTTCTTCAGCTTCTCCAATTTCCTGGATATGTGACACCTCTCTATCGGTGGAAATAGAATTTTGTTTTAAGAGGTTTCCTCAGAAACAAACTCATTTACTCGTCATTCAATTTCAACCAAAATCTCAGAGAATGTTAGCCTTGACTAGAATAGCTTATAGTTAAAATATCTCCCCAAATCTGCACAACACTGACGAGTTATAGTCAATTCATTGGTCAAAAATACCCTTTACACGGACAAATTCTTCTAAGTGACGATACGAGCCAAGCATGTCAGAGCAGTTTCAAATTGTAGAGTACCCTTTAGGCTAGGTCGTATCAGAGCTCGATTTTTTAATTTTCCTTTGTTTGATTTTTAAAAAAACTTTATCGAAAAATCCTCAAATTCGTAGCCAAAAAATCGGTAATGAAAATCAAGGATCTAAGTTTTTTATTTCAGCAAAAGAGAAATTTAAAAATCAGGCTCTGATACGATCTAGCCGTGGTTGTCTGCTATATAACAGAAAAAAATTACCATTATCATATTGAGTCGCTATCAAGAAAGATTTACTCGCGTAAACGGTATGCTCAAAAAAACTAATTTTGAGAAAAACACTAAATAAGTTTTAGAAATCGATTTTTACGAAATATACGTTATATATATATATCATTGTTTCGGACAGGCTATGAATATATGATCTTTATCTTAAGTATTAGTAGACTTTTAATGATTAATATAAAAGAAACTTTATTCAATCCTGATGTAAATGGAAAGGTGGTCTTTCAAAGACTGAAAAACTTTAAGAAAAACCACGAAAATTTCTCGAAACAAATGATAGTAGGGCCCAAGTTTCAGTCGATCTGTCCGTGAAAATCTATTCGTTTTGTAAAAAGCTATATATATTCTAAAAGAAAAGATCACAGTGCATCTTCCTATGATAAAAACTCGACTTCGACTTTTCTTAGGAAAATTGCGTTTGCTCAGGGAATCCTCCTTAATAAAAATAATCAGTAATAGGAACTTTACGAAATTGGATATGTCAAAAAGATTTTGAGTGCTTTTTATAATTCACTATTTATTAAAATGCTTTATCAAGTATTCTGTATAACTGAACATATTCTGTTACGAAGTTTCTGTGTAAGAATCTATGGAAAGATTTTACAACGTCTTGCAGAAGCTAAAAACATTAGCGAAAACTCAAAGCTTGAATATAAATTATTTGGTTTATTGCGAAAAGTGAAGAAATGAGAAATTCGAATCATATGAAAGACACTTGAATCGATTGTGTAACTTTGCCAAAAACATATTATTTTCTCTTTTCGATATATAATAACAGTTTTAGGCAATGCTCTTAACTTTTTTCTTGATAAATGAAAACTTGGAACTATCCTCTATGATCAGGAACAAAACAGTTGATTAGGTTAAAATGTGGTTTTAATATATGAATTTATTCTCGATAAGTGACCTTTAGGACAACCTTTAACTGGTCATAATACCGGTTTTGTGTTGTTTATTTCTTCTCTTGAGTTCAAGAAAACTCAAATTTAATATACTTTTATGAATATAATTTATTGAACAATACATCCCATATTAAGTAGAAATCAAAGTACGAAATATACGATAGTTGTAATGGAGAGTCAAAATTCTAACCAAATAGGATAATAAATAATGCTAGAGACACCTATAGTTGAAGTGAATAATTTATTTAGTATTTCTAACGAAAAGAAATATATGTGTGTAGTATGGAACGTGTATTATGAAATTAATACTTTTCGGCAATTCAAAATTATTAGTAGTAGAATTTAAAAAATGACAGCTATTTTTCAAGAATGATTACGAAGTTGATGTTCGACTGTTTTTCACTTTCGGTTGAATACGAGAACACAAATGTGACTGCACGACATAAAAAAATGAACTTGATTTTTTAAATTTCAAGTTCAACAAATTGTAAGTGTTAACACGACCGAACCAATACCGCGCGACCGTCCGAGCAGAAAAAAAAGTCATGCGGGACAGTCGTGTCTGCTCTGTGCACGCGGGACACATATCTGGTCTGTATCCTCTTCACTGAAGCGAGGGACATATCGAAAAAATGAGTTCGTGTGTTTGTTTGCCTATAATCATGTACTGACATCTCCATATCTATTTATAGAAAGTTTTGAATGACTATTTTAGTTAACGATTTCATTCTGCTGTACCCTATTCCAGCCAGGTACTTTAGTTATCTAGCTCTCATTCGATAACGTTTTCCGTTGTCAGGAGTTCAGTCAAATAGATGTTTTCGATATTCAACTCAGTCTCAATCAGTTTTCTCAGGTTGACACATGTTCAAGTCATATGTGTGAAGGATACATCGTTATACTGTTGTAGGCTTTTGCGAGAATGTGGATGACTGTGGTAAGCCTGTGCGCCTTTGTGGTTGTTGGTTTATGTATGCATGAAAGAAAAGGTTACCTCTAGAATCCTCACTGGGTTTCCTATTTTGTTACTATCTGAAAGCTTTCAAGGGTGTCGCGAGGGCTAGGAGTATATGAGACGACGATTCAGAAAATCAGTTGGGAAAGTTTTGATACAACTAGCCGGATTTCTCCGTTTGTAAAGACAGATATTATAGCCAAACTTTTGAACATTCAGTGATGGTTCCAGCGACTCGCATTGGCAAGTGTCAATTCTCTTAGTTGAGATCATAGATGGGCAGAAAAACTTAACTATGATAATTGGTTTGAATGCTTCCTTCACAAGAGCAAAAGCAAATGAAGAAAAGACAAGAGAAGATGATATACTATGGTACTTCGAGAGTACACGAAGCCCGTTGGAGTACATGGATTTCAGTGCAGTACAGAGTCCAACAAGAATAAAACAAGGGGAAACGGCATAGTTTAGTATACCCCCCCCCCCCACCCAATGCTTAGACTTCTTGTGCTCTGTGGATTCCGTGAACTCCGTGTACTCTCGGAGTATCAGAGTGCATCGTTTCTGTCTTGACTCAAACACATTGAATGAATATGTGTAAATAATTTATTTCTTTTTTGTTTTCATTCATTTATCTTACCGAAATAGAAAAAGTATGCTCTATTTCATATGAAATATTATCGATGCTGATCTCTTAACTACACTTTTTGTATTTAACTTTCGTTTTACACTTATTTACATGCGTTAAAATAAAAAATTCAGAAAAGAATCTCTCGAAAACCTTGTTTAGTATTGTAGAAATGAGAAAGCCAAACATGAAAATAATAAAGATATAAAATCAATCATACCTTTTGTCATTTTCTCTAAAACGCTGCCGGCAGATGCTATCGATGTCATCATACCTGGTGTTGTTGAAGAAGATGCACTTAGTTTATGTACGACCGATGGTGATTTTTCTCCGTTCCATATAGTAAACGGTGGTCTAACAAGTGTCATTGACGGTGTAATTTCTTTTAATTCAATAATATAAAGTCCAGTTGCTGGATTTAACTGGTCTATCACTTCGAAATGGGAGTCAGGCATAAGAATGATTTCTTTTTCTATGTTTTTGAAATATGAATGTGCTGAAACACATTTTGCATTGATACATTCAATCGAAAAGAATGTACGCTGCCCTTGTTTACCCAAGAATTGATCTGATTCAAGTGCTTGCATATCAGTCTTACAAGAATTAACTCCCCACCAAGCAAATCGTGTACCCTTTTGGTATTTTGCAGTTAAATCAACATCTCGAATCCCACACCATACTCTTATACTTTGTGATGGCAGTTTATATAGTGCAGTACAAAATAATTTAAGATATGGAAACCATAGTTTCAAATTTTGACGATTTTCATCGCGTAATGATTGATTAAGTAATTCAAATAAACTTGGTCCTCTGTCAAATTGCATAGTATATAAATGTATTGAAGCTGATTCGTCCTGAGTTAATCCATTAGCAGGGTTTTGTGAATTCTGTAACGCAATCATAACATTATCTTTAATTTCAACAAAAAAACTAGAAACAGGTTGAATTGCTTCAACTAGTGAAACAAGTGTTTGACCTTGATAACCTCTTATAGGTGGTAATAGGTGATCCACAGGTTCATTTTCAAGGTCAGTAAATCGGGATTTGTTACCAAATTGCATTGCCCTAACCATTTAATGTAATT
Source organism: Rotaria sordida (assembly GCA_905250125.1). Classification (NCBI taxonomy): domain Eukaryota; kingdom Metazoa; phylum Rotifera; class Eurotatoria; order Philodinida; family Philodinidae; genus Rotaria; species Rotaria sordida. Next base: position 50,305 of record CAJNOL010001655.1, read on the forward strand.
TTAATTTACAACAGAGAAAAAAAAGGGGTAAAAAATCTAGAAAAAAAAGATGAAATACGAGAATTAATTTTTTTCTTTTACTTTTAAAATAAACAGAAAATAACGGTATTTCAAATGAATAATGAAAATTTCGACTAAAAATATAATTAACAATCACGAAATATTTTCTACTATATAATTATTCAGAAATTGAATTCAAATAGTATTCATAAAGTACATTTTGATATGTCATGAAAACAAAACTTCTTTTTATGAATCTTCATAATATACTGGTATCTCATGATTGAGTAAGATAGTACAAGCATCAAAAAATTATACAACTATTACAATCAATATCTTGAGAGTTTTCTACTATGTTTTTATGTCAATTAGATAGAATCCCATTTTATAGTAGGGTTCTAGGAAAGACATCAACTACTTTCGAGAATAGAAAACATAGCGATCAATAGATTTTGAATTTCACCTCACTCAAAATTAGACATTGTTATGCCGTAAAAAAGAAATTCAAAATATTTGGATTGAAAAATTGACTTGTAGTCAACTTTCAAAGATTAAATAAGATTAAAAATAAAAATAAATGAATGAGCTAAATCAAACACATTGAATAAAATGATTAGATAAACTTCACAACTCTCTAAAAAATCAAGACACATGAAGAGTATGAACAAGACGATTTATTCATTAGTCAAGATACTTGAAGAAGTTTCCGATTGGTGGTCGCTATACGTCTAACTTAGATACTTCAAGTATCAACGGATAACCAATTTTTGAATACTGATCTGTCTCACATTCTATTGATTGGATCATTTATGCCAATGTAATTGAGCATCTTTTAAATATTAAAAAAATTTTTAATAAGATTTTTTCTCATAAATTTTATTTTGTGTTTCAGTGTTACAAAATTATCAGACAATAAATTTTTTTAAAAGTTCTGAAATTTTTTTTTTCATACCTCATCTCAAATTAGAAAAAATATTCTAGAATTAAAAAAAATTATTGTCTAATAATCATATAAAATTCAACGACAGAATAAAATTTATGAGAAAAAAATATTTCATTAAAAATTTTTTTATACCTAAGTTCATATAGAACGGTATATCAATTCTAGAGTTAATAAGTTGCAGATAAGTTGAAGTATCCAGAAAAGATAGATCTTAGATAGGTGTGCAATTGGAAACTGAGAAGAATATTCAGTGAATGGAGATGTCTACAAACCATTCATGTTCAAAATCAGATGAGTATTTTAAAACTCTGTCTCATTTTCTGTCGAATGTCGAGTTAAATCTTTTTTTTTCTGCCTAACTTGAACTATTTTCACATTATGTATCAAAATGTTTTTTTTTTTAAATCATAATTATGAAATAAATTTGTGCCAAACTAATATCAATAATTTTATTATTATCGAAAAAAAAGGAATAATTTACTAAATATATATCCATAATGAATAAAAAATAAATTCTTTAGATTCATTTATATATGTTTAAAAACATTTACGACGTCTTAAAAGAATAGATAAATGAAAAAAAAATAAGCACTTCAATATAGAAAAATTTTTCAATAACAAAAAAAAGACTTAGTATACTTATACTTATACTACGATATATCGTTCAATTCCTTCTTATCACAATTTTGAATTAGTATTACAACTAATTTTTGAGCATGTCAATGACTATGATTCATGTACATGATAACAATAAGTGTTGAAACCTTATCAGTCAAAAGTCAAATTTTCCCTTTCAGGAGACTTTGTGTTAATTGCAATAAAAATCCTAATAAGAATTTAAATAGAAAAGCAGTATATTTCTGGACTAAGATGACCTTGTAGATCATAGAGAGGAAAAAAAGATAATTTTCAAATGACTCTTATATTTCATTTTGAAACCTCATACGATAAAGAAAATGGTATATGACGCTAAATACAAAAATTTAAACGACTCATCTAATGGAGAACACTATGAAAATTTAGTTTTTCTTGCATGTAAAAATAAATGTAAAAAAAAGAAAGTAAAGAACCACAAGTCACGGATCAACCGTAATGATCAGCTCTTGATACCGTACTTGTAGATAAAAGAGGACACTAAAAATTTTGTTTTCCACTTCTGGAAACTTATGAGTCAAAAATAACTCTTATTTACAAATGACATTAGTAAAAATTCGACAATTCATAGAGTTCTCGCCTTTACAGATTGTTGAAACAGATACAGATAATTACCTGCGACAGTCACTAACGATGATTTTAGGACATATTCCTATCTATTCATTTACATGTCTTAAAATAAGATGCAATTCACATCTAACTCGCGTCTAAACTAGACGTTAGATAGATGAAATATCTTGTAAGACAAAAAGCATTTTTAACAGTGAAGCAACCAATAGATCGTACATAATGATACGCTTTTCATCATTCTGGAGCATATTTTCTTTTCTGTTCTCTATCGATTACTCACGACTGCACACCAATGATATCACTATAAACAGTACACACTTTTATGTTCTCAATATGATATAACTGATGTAATTTATTGGTATTATATCTTTTCTTTTTGTCTTCTTGTATTCTTCTTCGCAGCTATACAAACTTTTAGAAATAAATCAATTGAGGTTGACGGTACGTATTTTAAATATCTTCGTTTTTTTCTTCTTTTTTCTCTATTTTCCTATTGTAAGCTTGTGAACCTTGAATAGCACAATAAATTAAATACAAAAAAAAAGAAACTTATGGTTGAGTAGAGTAAAGTTCATCTTTCAATTCATGTGTTTTTCTTTTTTCAGATTAAATCGTATAACAATGGATAGTGCTTGACATGTTTTGTAAAGCAAGAGATTTAAATTTCCTCCTCACATTTGATATAGTAGAGTCGAATAAGAGAAACCAGCATTTTTTCCCAATATGCACAATTTCTTTCCTTTTATTCGAATACTTGGCGTAAGAAACTGATTGCCAAAAACTCCTTTGTCTGCAGCTCACTCTATCCAGCATAGAATCTCATATTAGATATGAGTGTTACTAATCTATTTCTCTCCTTATATCTATACTTCACCCGTACCCAACTTTGAATGTGGTCTCTTATATTTAGCAAACATCTATCAGCTATTCGTCTCAACGACGAGTCTATCGTTCAAACCTATTTCATATCGATCTTAATCGTGTCTAATTTATACATCATCATATAAATACTAAGTGTGCATTATCTAAAAAGCCTGTTTTCTCTTTTTTGGCATTATTTCCATGAGCTGTACTCACCTTAACGAAACCAACGAAATTCAATGTACGAAGAAAACTTCTTTCACGTGCTTTTGATTAGACTTGTTATTGTATATGTAACACGGTTTGCTTGTTTGGTTGAATGATTTCTTTTTACTTTCGCAACAAGGCAACTTTATATATTTTTACCATGCGTAATTAGAATCGTTTTTTCTTCTTTTTATGTTGATTCTTATCGCACATTACGTTCCGAATGTATTTACACAATATGCACACATATTATATATGTAAAGATTTGCTTGAATGATTTACATCTGCAATAACATCGAAACATTCATGTTTCAAATGATAACGAAAAGCATGATGTAGTAGGAAAAGGGTGTGGGTGTGAGTGTTGGCCTCCTCTTCACACGCACATCCACCGCCTACACTCACACCCACACCCTATCATCTCACAGATATCAGATATATTTGAAGAAAATTTTCGGTCGATTAAAAATTCTGTATGCTTACATTTTCTTTGACAATGTAAGGTATTGGAAATGCAAAATTTCCACAAAATTATTTTTTCACGATATCTAACCATGGTTTGATAGAACAACATTGAGTTACCTAGGAAAAAGTAGCTTTTTTGCTTTAACAATGATTTTTCACACAGAAAATTTTTTGAGCAATGAAAATTTAAAAACAAGCTATTTTTACAATTTTTAAGCGATAAATCCACATTTTTAATTTTTTTGTTCTTTTGAAAACGTGAAAATGTTGTTTTCTGATTCAGCACATCAAATTTACTTGAGGCTGTGGGTGTGGGGTGTAGGTGTGGGTGTCAGGTGTGGGTGTGACAGAGAAGAATACCAGACGCAAATACACACCCACAGCCCACACCCCCACATCCACCCCACACCCACACCCTAGGCAACATTTGCTGTTTATGTGCTGACTATGAATTCTTCAGATTTACAACCCGATATGTCATGCGCAAACTTCGTTTAGGTTGTCCAAATAATAGATAAGATAAGAGTTGCATTTTTCATAGTCAAAGAAAATGAAACATGAAAACGATTATTCAAATGGGTGCTGCAAAGAGTCATACTGCTAAGGCTTACTTGCCTAAAGCTCAAGTAATCAATCTGACCGATTGTGATGACTTGGAATGTACTTTTTGCGGTGGCATATTATGGCAACCTGTAAAATGTGGAGCATGTGACAAATCATTCTGCCGAGTATGTTTACAACGTCGAATATCACGTGGAAGCAAATGTCTCGACAACTCCTCAGCATGTGTCGAGCAAAATTGTTCTAATATAGTCACCAAAAGACTATTGCAACTTGAGATCTCGTGTAAATACAAAGCTACCGGCTGCTCACTTGTTGTCAAGTATGACTCGTATGATTCGTTAGTACAACATCAAAAACAGTGCGACTACAAGCCATTGAAATGTCCCGATTGTAGAAAGAATTTTATTCAAAAGAAGTTTAGTCAACACAATGAAAAGTGTCCAATGGTCAGTGTTACTTGTGACAAATGCCATACTTCTTATCTGAGACAAGATGTTCATGCTCATACTTCAGCGATATGCAATGAGGTAAAGTTTAATATTGAACAATACAGTTGCAAAAATCTGAAACAGAGATGTGCGGGGCATTAATTTTCCATGCCCTGCGGGGCCCGCCCCGTAAAATTCACAAACCCGTCCCGTCCAAACCCCGTGGATATTCTTTTTGAGAATCCGCGTCCCGCCTGTGCCCCGGCAAATCTATACCCGCTCCCCCCATACTCCGCACAGGCAGCTTCTCGGACCGGCCCGCCCGACCCGCCATTTTTGTGACGGGCCCCGACCCGTCCCCGTGTAACCCGAAGAAATTTTTTATTTACCAAATACTCTATTTTTAATGATACATTCCTTTTATGAATAATCATTTTTTACAAAAACAAAGCTCAAGTCTATATGAGATGGTTTCGAATGATTCACTTTGTGATTGTCGACAAGTACGTATTTTTCTGGTTGTTCTTTTAAAAACATTTTTATATTTGACGAATTACATTTAATATTACTCGATGAGCAATGACTGAGAGATGAAGAAATAATTGTAGATGGACGATCAGTATTCGACGAAGCTGTCCTATCAAGTGATTCATCAGGAGATAAATCATGTAATTCGATCACACTTAGGTCTGACCAAAAGTTCTAGCAACATTATATAAAAATATAAAGATAAGTGGGCATCTTTAATTTTATTTTATCAAATATTGAGGACAGTTGCCATGATTATTTATACCAAGTTCGATCCTTTCCAACGATTAGTTAAAAGTTTTTTTCGAAAAAATTTTTAGATATCTTAAATATCGCACGAGCTTATCATGTTTCATTTATTTAATCAGTTAAACTACATTTGATAGAATTAGTTAGCGAAAAGTTACATAGTATCAGGCCTGGCGAATATGATAGATATGATATTATATTCATGCCTTCTTCTGTCATGCAATTAATAACATTAGATGAGTATGAAATCAACGATGACCGTTAAGCAATTTTGTACATTTTGAACCTGATGTCTCTGTTTGTTTCCATATTTCATTAATAAAATGTTTTGAAGAGTTTTCAGCATAATACTTGTGACTTACAGTCTTGCCTTTATCTACATTCAGGAGTATTTGATTTAAAGAATATACCAAGCAAAGCATTTTCTAAAATCTTTATTCATGAACAATAGTCTTTGACGATTCATCTTCAATAAGCCAGCCAGCATCGGATAACTTATGACTAACCTATCTAAAATAAATCTATATCTCATCACTAACAGTACTAGAATGCAACTGATATGATCGAACAAGATTTTGCTAACTTTCCACAATAAATGAAATATGATTAGCTCATGCGGTATCCATGATACCTAAAAATTTTTTCGAAAAAACTTCAAAAAACTTTTAACTAATCGTTGGAAAGGATCAAACTTGGTATAAATAATCATGGCAACTGTCCTCAAAATTTGATAAAATAAAATTAAAGATACATCCTTATCTTTATATTTTTATATAATATTGTCAAGACTTTTGGTCAGACCTAAGTAGTAGTTCACAAAAAAATTCAAACGATAATTCTAAATATAAAATAAGTTTTAGTCCAGTTATTCACTTAATATAAGTTGATAGTAGAAGTTGCGTATGACAGACGATAAAGAAAGAAACAAACAAATGGTAGACAATCTTGTACATAATAGGATGAAAGTAATGAACCAATCAATATGTACTTTGTACTACATACCTATACTAAGGACATCCCGTGATAAGTTTTGACGATCTTTCGTCACACCCGAAAAAAAAATGTTTACCCGCCCGAACCCATGTATTTCATACCCGCTCCGCCCGAGACCCGTGTCATTTAAAAAAATTATTCCCCGCCCCGCCCGTCCGTGTGTCGGAAAATACCCGCGCCCCGTTAATCCTGCGTTTAATTAAATTTTTCTTCCCCGCCCGCCCGTCGCCACGTGGCCCTGCGGGGCCCGCGTGGTGAACCCCGTGGACCGCACATCTCTGATCTGAAAGCAACCTTGATGCTATGTAATGAGTATGACGATTTTTTTGATAATCAGACTAAACAAGCAATTATAATCTTTCAGCGAGTCGTTTTATCCATGATAGATATTAAACTTGGTAGAGCATTCCTCTACTTTTTGGAATTCAAGTCTAAAATATTAACGTCGTTTTTATCTTCCTATTGGCTTCAAGACTTTATAAACAATTCTTTTGAAAATGGCGCTTAGTCTATGCCTTCTTAATAATCGAGGGTACTTTCAAACTGCTCCACCTAATTTTAACACCAATCTTATGTCGGCATCGCACCAATCAGTTTCAAGTTGTAGCTCGTAAAAATAACAAGTCTAGAACTAATTTTTGTTTTTCCATAAAGCGTGTGTGTGAGAAGATTCTAGAGGCTCCTGCTTCTGCAAAAAATGAGCATCGTAACTTTCTTTCTCACTGAAAGTAAATAGTATTGGAGGGATTTTGAATATGGAGCAAGCCAAAGCGAGACTTTTAATACATGACTCGCCACAGAAAACATGTCTATCTGCCACGAATCGAGTAGACTTCAAAGGAGAAGCACGTCGTATCATGTACTTAGGTCATTCCAAAAGTAATGGCGGAGATATATCAATT
>CAJNOL010001656.1:7841-30484 GCA_905250125.1 Rotaria sordida
TGATAAGCAAAAATCAGATTACAATCATTACCTTGGTTGGTTGTATACTGATATGGGCGAATACGCAAAAGCAATTATATTTCACGAAAAATCACTCAAAATCAAAGAAAACACCACTCCTCAAAATCTTCTCGACTTGGCTGCTTCCTACAACGACATCGGCGCAGTGTATAATAGCATGGGCGAGTACTCGAAAGCACTTACATACTACGAAAAAGACCTGGAGATCAGTCTGAAAGCTCTCCCTCCGAATCATCCCAACTTGGCTAAATCCTACAACAACATCGGTATAGTGTATAGAAACATGGGCGAGTACTCGAAAGCACTTTCATCGTATGAACGATCACTTGAAATCCAAAAAATAGCTCTCCCTCCGAATCATCCCGACTTGGCTTCTTCCTACCAAGGTATCGCTTCGGTGTATCATGACATGGGCGAGTACTCGAAAGCGCTTTCATCGTATGAACGATCACTTGAAATCCAAAAAATAGCTCTACCTTCGAATCATCCCAACTTCGGGGATTCCTACCTCAATATCGGGTATACGTGTAATAAAATGGGCGTATATGCCAAAGCACTTTCATTTGGCGAAAAAGCGCTAAATATTTATAAAAATACACTTCCTCCAAACCATCCGAGCTTAGCTAACGCCTACAACAATATTGCGGAGGTATATAATAACATGGGCGAATACTCCAAAGCACTTTCATTGCATGGGAAAGCTGTGGGCATACGTCAGCAAACGCTGCCTCCCGAACATCCTCACTTGGCTGAGTCATATTACAATATTGGCCTTGTGTATTCAAATCTTGGCAACTACCCGAAAGCACTTTCGTCGCATGAGAAGGCACTGGAAATCAGGAAGAAATCTCTCTCAGAGAACCATACTGACTTGGCAAATAGCTACAATGATATGGGCAGTGTGTACGAAAAGATGGATGACTACCGAAGAGCGCTTTCATATTACGAACGATCACTCCGCATTAGACAAAAGTCTCTTCCATCAACACATCCAGACACGATTCTATCGGAAAAAAACGTTGATAATGTGAAAAAGAATTTTGATTAATTTCATTTGTGCTACTCAAAATAAATATGGTGTGACTCTGAATGTTAAGCTCCGGGTTTCATGTCCCTCAAGAAGACAATCATCAGTTAACTTCGACGCTGTCGTTTTTGTTCGAAATGAGGGTGTAGGTGAGCGTGTGGGTATCACGTTGTCTCTATGCACACACCCAGACCGTAGTACATAAATGATCACCGTCTTTGGAAAGAGTCGATGGTCAGATAGATGCTTCTAGTCATACATACACAGATGTATGTTATGAAGGCCTACCATCTACACGCCTGTACAGGTTACCAACAGAACGTCTGATATCCCTGGGAAGGTTCATTTTGTTTTAGAGCCACCCTCAAAAGCTCCGTTTGTTTTAATTTTTTTTTCTTCTGTTACGAAGACGAGAAGAAACATAGAAACGCGAAGAAAGACGACGTTGACGGAATTTTAATACACGCAGCGTATAATGACAACCGGTTGTTTGGACTCATGCTGTGATATTGAGTGCAAGATATCTATGTCGTCTTTACACATGTTATGTGCAATGTATTTTTCTTTTCATCGGGAATGTGTAAGAACAAATGAGATGTCGTGCACTCAATATCATGCTATAAGAGTGATGACTGAACGGAAGAAGAACACAAAAAAAAATTATCGACTATTCTCTTTGATTAGTAAGATACATATATGTAAGAGATAATTGAAAGAAGAAAATGAAAAAGAAATTTTTATAAATTTAATCATTTTGTTACTTATTACATAACGTTTTACAAAAATATTATTTTACGATCATATTGATTGAATATAATATAATAAAACAGAAGTTCAAATAGATCAAGTGCACTAGTTGATTTTTTTTAAATAATAATTTACAGTCAAAATTATGGATCTAATATAAAGATTTGTAGAATAGTTTTTCGTTCATCCATTGATGAAGGTAAATATTCAATCGATGTTAGACTTTTTTCGTCAATTATTCATTCATTTATTATGATTATCAAAAAATGTTTAAACTTATTTATTTAGCTTTAAAATAAATGAATTCAATATAAATTAAACAAAATGGATAAACTAAGTAAATCGCTTGAAGTTTTAAAATTATTTTCAACAACAACATGTTATCGAAAGTTTTTTTTTGCTCTAGAGATAAAGATGAAAATAATTTTAAATCAGTTACTACTATTGTAAAAGTATTATAAAAGAAATTCTTTTTTTTTAACAATTTTGTATGAATTATAAAATAGGATTATAAAAGATAATCCTAATGTTGAATAAAAAGCATTCAAAGGTTTGTTTTATTTCAATTTCAATTAGGTGTTCTATGGTGATTTGATGAATCAGCAAATGTAATACATTCGAAAAAGATTCAACTATTTTATTAGAATATAATGAACTTTTTTTTATATTCTTGGTTGATCAATTAATGATGAAAAAATCAAAGTAAGTAAAAAAGAAAATTCTTGTCATCTAAGAAACCTCTTCTAAAGAAGTAATCAGAAAAAAGTTATGCGATGGCTCTAGTTAATCAACAACTTCTGAGTCCATTTTTAGTTAAAACTTAGAGCAGGTGAGGATATTTTTCATATAATGTAGAATAGGTAGTCTCATACTATTTGACGAAACACCGATTGAGAAACTGTTCATTATTTGCAGTAAGAATAATAAAATTTTATTTATCATTAAATATCAATGAGAAATGAAATAAATTAGTCATAGTTGATTCACTAACAATCGTTATAGTTGAGGTATGAAGTCGAGTGAGAATGAATTTTTCTTTTTTTTTCCTAATATTAATAATAAATTATTTTCAGGAACCTCTCATGTCCTATTCAGTCAATATGTTATCCTATGATTATAGCACGTTTTCTAATGATAAATGTAATTGGTAAGTTTTCTTTCAAATAATTATTTCAATTAATTATAATTTGTCTTTTATTTTAACAGATAAATTATTTGAGCATTATAATCAAAATCATAGTACAAGTTTAATAATTGGTTATCTTAAATTACATGTCAAAAAATTTCAATCATCATCAAGAAAAGTCAACGATCAATAACAAGAACTAGAAATATTGATACAAATGAACAACATCTTTCAATCAGTATTTGACAAATAATGAATGATTTTATTTTCTATGTAAATATTTATTTTTTAATATGTTGATATGATATTTTATATTTGTTTACAACATAAAAGATCATAATGTAATATGAAATTCATGGGAAACACATGAAATTATATTTAAATCTATTTGATTTTGATCAATTGTTAATTTCAATTCAAATTGGATCTATAGAAGTAACTTATATTAGTCACACATTAAACACAGGTAAATATTGTAAAAAGAGAACAACAAGTTTTTATTTTTTCTAAAATAATAGATTATTCAACATATCAACGTTGATTTATTGAAATGAATAAACAACACGATATTTCAGTATATAAAATGAATGATGAATTATATTCAAAATCAATGATTAATAATGAAAAACAAACATCAGTTGCTAAACTTGTTAATCAATTATGTTTTTTTTTCCAATTAGACATTTGCTCAATGCGTTAATAATTTGATTATCCTACTGTAAGTATGTTTAATGCTTGTTTGAGACTTTTTTTTTGTAAAGTTTCAGTTCAGTAAAATACATTTATTTTATAATCCAAAATTATTTTCAATGTTGTAGCAGTAGGAGGACTCAGATGAATAGGATAAATCTGATGAAGGAGCTTGTAACAGAGTTTAGTTAACGTGGCTTCAATTGGTTATGGTCTCAAAGTTTTAGTGAAAGTTATCTGATAGATATGAAGATTTTACTATTGAGTTGTTGAAACAAAACAATATGAAATTTTAATCTTTTTGAAACCAACAAAAGAGTAGAGCATTTTACTAAATATGTTAGACATACAAAAATTTTAGAGTCCAGAGGCTGCATTTATATATGTCAGAGATTGAAATTATACAATCACATAATTACCTCAAAAACAAAGTTCGAAGTTAAAATACGAATTCTGCACATATCTAGTACGAAAGAGATGTTCAGTTTTTCATTATGATATGAAATCAATTGTATTCTCGAATGAGTTTTTCTTTAATCTTTGAAGATTTCTCATTAAATAAAAATTTTCTAATTGATATGAAATTCTTATCTCTATATGACTTGTAATGCATTAAAATCTATCGAACATCGAGGTAGACGATCTACATTTATGTGATACATATGCAAATTTCTTTCCTTGCTACATTAATTAAAAAGAACAATTCATCTTTTAAGACTATTATCATTATCAAATTCATTTAATAATTCTTTATATTAATGAATATTCACTTGTATCAATTGATTCACAAGACAGTTCAAGGTTAGATTAGAATATTAAATCGTCTCTTGTTTTTGATAAAAATATTTTTTCTTTCTATTTTTAAATATATTCAATTAGGTATATTAGCAGAATTACTTTCTACATTTCGATTATGTCTTTAGGATAATAATGCACATATTATACATTTACAATCATAGGAATTGAATTATTAGAAGATTCTACTCAATATAGTACAAGTTCTTATATTCTTGCTAAAGTAGATAAATGAAACCTATGATTACAATCAACTGTTTATGTGTATAAAATAGGTTGCTCTAGCTCAAATTGTGCGTAATATCGATTTTCTCGAATACTAACTTATCTTGAACAACAACAATACCAGATAAAAAAAAACAGTAAATTAAAACTAATCATATATAGAAGATAAAAACAATATCTTGGTTTGTTTTTGTTTTACTTTTATTTTTAGAATCGATCATGACTTGATCATTGTATTGACATTATCTTTCTATTTCTTATTGATAATGATACAAGTGTTCGTCCAGTAGCTACTTTAACTTTTGCTAAGTATGTCAATTGTAGAGATGTTAGTTAACTAGGTAGTTTTATTTTCGAAGTTAAATAATGCATCAGTCGATTTTATTGTATTAAGTTAGTTACTAGCTGCTTTTTGATTTTAAGGTTTGTTGATCACAATTCATTTTTTTAGTATATCAATGGTCAATACATTATTTACCTAAATGGATCAATTCTTCCTGTCAATGGATGCATAAAATTCATTATTCATTACAACAAACAAATACTTCTGTAATTATGTCCAATGATGGAGTGCAATGTGAAACAATATCATGCTTACCAACATTAATATTTCATTGTTTAGCTCAAACATCCACTCGAATATAAATTGTTTATTTTTTTTGTCTTTTATATAAGTTGGAGGTTTAGAAGGTATTTATGCTCTTTCAAATGTTTTAGGATCAACAACAATTTGATCATTTTTGTTTTCATAATCAATATGATGAACTTTGTTTAGTTATACATCTATTTATATGAAATGATCTTAATAATTTACAATTATTACTCGATAATAATAATTTAATTTTTTGAAGATTTATCAAATCTTAACAAATGAAAAAATGTTTTTAAAGTAGCACAAATGATCCAAGTTATTCAAAAATTGAATTATTTTATTAATGTTCTTGAACTATTGCAAAAAACCTCGCATTCATCATTTCTGTTGGGCAGAAGATCATTTTCTATAATTGATATTTCAACTTTCGTAGAAAAGAAAAGCTCTAAAGTTTTAGATTTGAAGAATGTATTGGATCATGTCTTGTCTGAATGAATTCATTTGTTTTTTTGTTTTAGAGAATGATAAAGATTCATCAATAATATCAAACACAAATAAAGATACAAAAGTTAATTATGAACGATTACTTTCAACAACATTATTTTCTATAAAATCAGTAGTAAGTCTTATTTCTATACAAGGTTTATTAAAAAATTTGGAAGAAACACTTAATTATTTTAAATCAACGTTCAATGTACAAAAGAGATAAAACTTCTTTTAAATAGTACATATTAATTAGAACATTTTAGTTATTAATCTTCTTCTACTAATCAGTTGAGCTAAAACCTTTAGGATGTCGTATTGGATCTGAACCAGAGACTGGCTGGCAGGGCAAAAACGTTTATCCTATGCCAAAAAAATTAAAAAAAAAGGCTAATTCCAGTTTAGTTTTTCTGATTAAACAATCGATTAAAGTGCGAATGTTTTTAGTCGATTTTAATCTAATTATTTCATCTTCAATTCATTTTGACTGTCATTTCACAAATAATTTTGAATGAATTAAACCTTGTTTATAAAATGAAGTTGATTAGAAATGTAATCGAGTTTTTTTTCTGCTACATGTCATAAGAAATCTGAATATGAACTGACTACTTCCTTAAAAATTTGATGAGCACAGAAAAAACTACAAGAAAGAAAAGTTGCCTTTCATTCAGAAGACCTAATTTTAATTGATGAAATTAAAAGATGGTCGATTTTTATCAAACACAAGTCAAGAATAGAAGATCATTTTTTATGTTAGAAGATCATGACGCACTTAAAAAATTTCATAAAACATAACAGAAGACATATGAGTTCTTTAAAATTTTATGTCGAAAATTCTGCTGCCTTTATGAAATTCAGCACAACGAAACTTTGTTTTTCAGTTATAACTTTATTTTTGTATTATAGGAAAGAATAAGTGTAAATAAAAATAAATCTTTATATTTATAAAATGAAGATAAATGAATTATTTATTTTTGAAAATTAAAGAATAAAGAAAGATTTGTTATGTTATAGATAAATAGACAAATACATAGTATAACAACTGGATATGTGAAGCAGTATTCTTTCTTGCCATGAATATCACTTCGACATGTCATATCATTAGATAATCAAGCGAGTGCATGAAAAAAAGAATATATATGCAAAAAAAAACTTTTTGCATAGTTCATGTACATCTATGGTGTTTATTTTTGAAAAAATAAAAAAATTTTTAATCTTTATTTAAAAAATATAAAGAATTTACTGATGTTTTTTTTATAAATATAAAAATTGTAAGGTTCACCAAAGTCAAAGTTTCCACACCATTTTTTTTTTGGCTTATTTATATATCATTCGATAGAGCTCGTCGAGCTGATCACGAATATCTACTTTTTAACCTTTCTAGTACAAGTTTTTACTGAAAAAAATTCCAAAAATTCCAAAAAATTTGGTATCCCAAAAATTGTTATTTTTTGTTTTCAACAGTGTTTTTAATAGAATAACTCAGTTTTAATGTATTTTCAAAGCTTGAAAGTATTTTTTTTTCTTACTCAGAATTGAAAACTACACATTATAAACTATATTTGAAATTTCTAGTGTAAAAATAAAAATTTCAGGATCCCCATGAACTCGATAGGGGTCCGAGTCCTCCGAGCCTAATTTTGTAAACCTATCTACTTTTTTTGTTCAAGAGATGTAATCATGTGGAACATATAATTAGAATCGCCATCTGACGAGGAACAAAAGTACGTTCTCCTTTTTTCCAAATTATTCGTTGTTCTTGAAATATTGACCTTTTACTGGAATTTGCCCCCCATAATTGGACAGGTCATTTTTCGATATTTTTGTTTTCTTTCATTCAACATCAATAATAATTATATACAATAAGCAGCAAGGATGCAGAGTTTCTAGCACTAAGAAAATGCTTTCTTACCTTCTTCTCTGGAATAAATTAGGTACACGTTGTCCAGTACAAACAATCGAATACATGGACAACAAGAACGAAAAAAAAATTCTAAATTGTTATTTTGCATCTGGACCACTCAAAGGGAAGTCAAAAGGCCTGTTAAATATCGCTCTTGATTTAGGATTGAGTGTTCCAGTTCGCTGCAAACTGGACGAGTTGAAATCTATATTAGCCAAGCATACTGCTTTCAAAAATGTAAGATAATTCGAGCGCACTTTTTTCTCGTCTTCATGTGAAACATTCCTATATGAATTCTACTTTATCCATAGATGTCAAAGTTGGAAAGATTAGCTGCGAATTACGGTGTTAAAATTATTTTTGGACCGAAATTCCATTGTGAGCTGAACCCGATAGAGGGTATGTGGTGTCATTTGAAGCAATATGTTCGTAAACACAATGATCAAATATTTAGTAAAATGGTCATATTAATTAATGATTCACGATCAAATTTTGTTGAAAGACAAGTTCATATGAAACTTTTTAGACGTTTTTGGAAAACACTGAATGCTTATAATGAAGGCAAAGATTATAAAGAGGTGTTAAAAATGTTTTTCAGTAGTCTTTGTAAAGATACAGTGATCTCACATCGAAGAATAAGTAACGCTAATGTCGATGCATGACATGTATAATTTCTTTGTAAAATGTTCTCCAAAACTCTCTCAAGATTTTGAAAATATACTCCTTAGATTTCTTATCCTTTGTTGCTTATTGTATATAATTATTATTGATGTTGAATGAAAGAAAACAAAAATATCGAAAAATGACCTGTCCAATTATGGGGGCAAATTCCAGTAAAAGGTCAATATTTCAAGAACAACGAATAATTTGGAAAAAAGGAGAACGTACTTTTGTTCCTCGTCAGATGGCGATTCTAATTATATGTTCCACATGATTACATCTCTTGAACAAAAAAAGTAGATAGGTTTACAAAATTAGGCTCGGAGGACTCGGACCCCTATCGAGTTCATGGGGATCCTGAAATTTTTATTTTTACACTAGAAATTTCAAATATAGTTTATAATGTGTAGTTTTCAATTCTGAGTAAGAAAAAAATACTTTCAAGCTTTGAAAATACATTAAAACTGAGTTATTCTATTAAAAACACTGTTGAAAACAAAAAATAACAATTTTTGGGATACCAAATTTTTTGGAATTTTTGGAATTTTTTTCGGTAAAAACTTGTACTAGAAAGGTTAAAAAGTAGATATTCGTGATCAGCTCGACGAGCTCTATCGAATGATATATAAATAAGCCAAAAAAAAATGGTGTGGAAACTTTGACTTTGGTGAACCTTACTTATATTTATAAAATAAAGTAAAGAAAATGTGACCCTAGTAAAAAATAAATGTTGTTTTGCAACTAAAATTACTCTCTTCTTTTTTCTAGGATGGGGTTTAGTCACTAAAAGCACCTGAGAATATCATTATTTTATTAAAACTTAAAATCTTGCAATAGACATACTCACTTTATAAGTATTATTCTACTCTGTCTACGCCCTATGTCTAGTTCTTAGGGCAGGTCAAGAAAAGAAATACTCTGTGATAGTCTCTTATCCAAAACTTGTCTGTGGGCAGAATTTTAGATGGAAATCTTATAATCAAGATTTCACGAATGGTCTAATCTAGAAAAAGAAAATTTCAATAAAAGAATATCATAGTGACAGAAAAACTGATTTTGCAAATATTGACGGTTTTAATGAGAGAATAGTTTATTGTGGAAGTGTCACATCTTTTCATTTGTTTCTCTCTTGAAATTCGAAATTTGAAAATTATTTTTTCTGTTAACACAACATTCATTTGAAAATATTCTTTTAATTTAGTTTTCATTAAACCACTAATTAGCAATCGTTTTATCATCATCTGCTGAAACAAAATATTCATACAATAACTATTCGACAATTGATTATTTATTTTATTTGGTTCACGTTATATATCAAATATAAATAGTGATCAATCCATAGAATATAGTGCAATGCGAGAGTAAAATAAACAAAAAAAAACCGAATTTGATCTATTGTTTTTTTTTTGTTTTCTATTTTAGTTTTTATTGAACTCGATTTACTTGTTCAATTACTTTTAATTCGTGTTAATTATAGTTGATTAAATGCTGATGAATTTTCGTTTATTTTTTAAACAGCATTGTCTTACTCATATAATCTATTAACTGGAAATGATTGAAGAAACTATGCCAGATTATGATATATCATCACATTTTATTTATAGTATAGCTAAGTTTCTTGTTATGTTATCACATGATACACTTCATTCAAAACAAGTTATTTAAATACAAGATTTAATAAAACATTGTGATTAATTATTAGCAAGCGGACATGAACTTGAAATACATGGTAGGAAGTAAAAACAAAAAAGATATTTTCGAGAAAAATAAGTTATCGCTAAAATTCTTTATTTAGCTTTAGCAGCATTAGAACCAGTTGTATATGATTTATTTCTTGTTGAAACCTTACTTGAACTTGTTCGATATAATAAAGTAATGTAATATTATAAGAAATAGTCCCCATTCGAATAATTAAAATTCCTAAAACGTTTTATTAAATGAGAGTGAACAAAACATGTTCTTCCATCAGGTCTCAAATATCGTAGAAACTCGAGAGGATATTAATGTGGATGTGTAGGTGTAATTTTTCTTCTCAATTGAATCCACACCCACAGTTCAACGAATCAATGATCTGAAAATAACTATATTGTTGATGCCGAGAACTCGACAATATTTGGAAATAACAATATTCAGTTATATATTTGATAAAAGATACGACAATTAAAAGTCTGAAGGAAAAGTAGGCATCTTAGTTATTGTAAATAAAAGAATCTTTTCATATCGTCTCTACGTACTAAAAAAAGCAATAATAGAATTGATATTTTTATAAACTTTGCAATTGTTGATAGTGTTCGAAATGAAGGTAATACATGAAAATGTTTTTCACGACAAATTGTCGATGTACTTCTTGTTCATCTTACTATTGGTTTATCTAAGGTTATTTTTCTCTTTTTAATAATCTTCGACTATACGTTACTGTTTCGTTTCAAATAGGATCAATCACTTTTGGATATTTATTCAACATAATCAACACTATTTGATGTTGCATCATCATTTGAATTATGACCTATTGATCCATTTGCTGTTGCTTTTCGAGCATCAACAAATAGAAATGTTGGTTTGTTTTTATCTATGAAATTTTCCTGTTGTTTAAATTTCTTTTTTTAGGACATCAGTCATCAAACTATAAATTGATGGTTAATTGATATAAATATCATTTTTTGATGTTTTGTATCAAATCCAACTAAAGATCCAATATTAACACGATGGAATAATGCTTTATTATCAGTTAATAGAATACGAGATAGTGAGTAAGTATTTGCAATGATTTTATTTATAATTTTAAAAACTACGATTCTTCCTTTTGTTTTTAGCGCTCCTCTTCGAATTTTACATGACATAATATTACGAATTTTTGAACAATAACGTGATCAAATCAATATGACATTAGTTTCTCTGCATATTATGAAAAATGGTAATGAATTAAAATAGTAGTGTATTTGTAGACATGAATATGATAGTTCAACAATAGGAATATTATTTTTAGCTGAACTTGTCATCTTTGTAACGAGCGCCAGAATGATTGATTTAAAAATTCCGATATGAAACTTTAGAAAAAAGAAACTAACTAAACAGTTAAAAACTAGTTTCTATCAAAGTCAGAAGATCTGAAGCTCTCATCATAATCTATATGATAGTAACATATCACCCATTCATTTGAGAAGAAAACTTTCTTGCATTTCATTAATTACTAATGAACTAGCGATAAAACATTTGACTTCAAAAATTTCTGTTCTTATAAGATCTATAATTTTATTTTAGCTAAATAATTTCGAAAAAATTCTAAATGATTTTCGTCAATCATTAGTTCATGATGAAACTGTATATTGTCTTGATATATTTTCATATTGAACTAGGTTAAATGAATATTTTAAATTATTATTATAATGAATACATATTCTGAATATACTTGATAATGCGCACAAGAAGCATGATGGTCATCAATATAAACACCATCATCATTAATAACACACTTATTCATAAATGATTAATTACAATCTTATTATGATTTAATATATTATCATAAATTATATTTGGTCTTATACATCTATACATCAGTTGCAAGTCATTTATTCATTTGTGAAGGAATACATTTAGATGAAAGTGGTTTTTTTATTAGTTTTATTAATTGAATAATTTCTTCTATTATCATATATATTTGTATTATGTTTAGCTGAATTAATTGTTTATGATCGTATTGAAATGATGTTAACACTTGACCAACAAACATTAAATAAACAATTACTAACGAAATATTTACCATTAAGTTTTATAAATATAATCAATAACAATATCAATCGATATTATTAAAGAAGATTTTAATAATCTTTAGTATCCTATGGATATAACAACAAAAATTGATGCACAAATGCTTAAAAATGTAACTTATAAAAAATGATTATCATTTATGATGTCATCGGTATGTTTTAGTTTAATCTATCGAAATAAATATAATACATATATATATATATATTGAAAATTTTAATCCAATTACAGGAAAAATGTTTGTTTTTTCTTTAACATTTGTCTATGTGTGTTAGTAATAGATGAGATTTTTGAATACTTCAACATTTCGACAAAAATATTTTGAAATAGAAAACTAGTCAGTCTACTGTACTTACATATAAAGAAGAACGAGTTTCAACGATATAGATAAGAAACAAAATATGTACAATTTCAAGTAATAAAAATCATAAAGGAAAGTATTTAAACTACATTAGTACAATGATCACATGATTCTTCTCGAATTTCATTAATCAAATTCTTAGTCGTGCTATTTGTATTGTTACAACTAAAGAAAATGGTGTCTTTCTAATATGATGAAATGACTAATGAAGAAAATGAAAATAATTTTTAGAAATTAGGAATTTCAAGTTTATGAAACATTCTTCGAAACAAATATCATCAACCGATGACTAAAAATGCAATAGTGATATTCATCTTATATTCATTTCGATCGAAGGAGATCTATTTAAAAAAAAATTAGCTGAGTTTTATAAAACATCACGAAATCTTTCTCGAACAAGAAAATTGCATTCGAGAATTTCGATAAACTTTCTATATATTTAAATTCTTGAACTCTGGAAACGTATTGGGTTTTTTTTCATCGCATTAAATTTTTAGGATAATTCTTATAGTAAATGAAAATTGATTTGAGAAAATAACAAACAATATAAATCTGTTCTTTTTTTTTTATCTTCTTAGGATTTTGTATAGTTATCAATATCTCATTATCTTATCCTTGGTATTTTATCAACATAATGATTAATATCAAATAAAACAAATTTAAATCATGTTGAAAAAACATTTTAATACAATTTATGTAAAAAGTCTTTTATCATACTTCTATAATAATCAATCATATTCAATTGCATTAATAGATTCCATATCAATTTATTTTGATAAAATACAAAATCATGTTGAATTAATATGTCAATTTTCAACAGATAATATACATGATTTCTTATGTTTTATAATATTTATATCAGAAATAATTTATATAAATATATTTCAAAAAAAATAAACCATTTCTTAGTTGTATAACAGATGATATATAATATTATCTTGTACATTATCGAAAACATTATTATCAATATTTGAATATTTTACTAAACGACATGCTTTAACTGTATCAAATAAATTAATTCTTAAAGTTAATTGAACTAGATAATACATCATTTATAAAATTATTACTCTTATTATTTAATGATCTTTATTATTTAACAAGCAAAATTAAGTATATATACATATTAACATGATTTACGTTGTATAGTTATATTATTATTTTCTTTATCAACATTTAAGTAATTTAATTCATCATAAATCAATCTAATGATGAAAATAAATAAATAACAAATAATTTAATCATAGAGAACATTTTCGACACAAATGCGACATAATGGTAACAAGATTCAAAAATAAACAAGATTTTTATCTGTTCTTTTTTTATCAATAGTCAATATATGTAAAGATGTTCAAAATTAGACACAGGCTCAAATAATTTATTTAAAAATATTGAACAATTAGGTACACGTGATTTATTGTCAGAAGAATTTAAACTTTATTATACAAAAAACTAAGTTAAGAGAAAAACAAAATTATCGATAAATTAATTTCATCAAACAAAAAGTCTAGTGTTTCTCTCATTCTGATTACTTGTTATATTCTATTAATACAGTCTAAAATATGAGAAATATTTTCTATCAATTAGAAAATTAGAGTATGAACATCCACCTTTAAAAACATATAGTTTAGAGTTCATTTCATCGTTTTATTTTCTCGTCATGGCCTTGATTTAGCATCATCATTAGAAATTCTAATTGAACTATATATTCGTTGGTTAATTACGAAATATATCTATTTGATTTATTTTCATCACCACAACATTTATGAAGTTTATATAATTTATGTGATGAGTATTTTCGTACATGATTTGGTTATGGGTGTAGGTGTGGGTGTCTAATGAACAACGCAAACATACGCACACTTATATTCACACCTACACCCACCGTTTGATCTTACTTAAGGAACATATCCAACTATCAGACATCATTTGAATTCACTTTATGGCAAAGACCGAGTAGACTCGATGGCCGTGTCCTTCTATAGTAAGCCGTTGGTCGTTGTTTGAAGAAATTAAATATCTCGTGGACGTGAAAGTGTTTGAACTGACAAATCGTTTTTGAGTCAAAATTATGTTCATTATATATGTATCAAATCTCTATCGCTATTCCTATCTTAAAAGAAATAGGTATGGTAATAGTACGTCTTTTCCATCACTCATATAAACTAGCTATTTTGATGATCTTATTTTAGGATGGGAGCAAAACAAAAGAATTGATCCTGTAACAATAAATTAATCTTGCTAAGACCTGTCTCTATGACAAAATTTCAAGTTGAAATTCGAAAAGTACTTTTTTCTGTTACTACGATATTCATTTAAAAACTCCCGCGTAAAATTACAGTACCTCTTCTAGCAATAAGCTACGGAAAGAAAGTCTTTTCAGGATATTCATAGCTTATTTGGGTCTACAAGAAGCATATACTCTCGATCCACAAGTAATTTATCAGTTTGAAGAACTTCCCTTCTCAGTACCACCAATACTTGAGAATTTTTTTAAGAGTATTCTCATGTAAACATATAAGTTTTGTTTTTTCATTTATTTAGTGAAAATAACAAAGCATTATCAATTATAAATTGTTAACGCTTCTACGATTATTATTATCCTTAATTTACACCATCAATCTGAATAATAATAAGATTTTATCCATGACATTATCAGCTTGAGAAAAAAATATTTGGTTATTTTTTTATTCAATTATTATTCGGACTTAAAATATCAATGATTGAAATAAAAACCAATTTATTATTTAAAATTTTATTGATAAAGATAACGTTTTTTTCTGCTGAACAAATGCAATCCGGTTGAAAAAGAAAAAATAACTTTGCATTAATAATAAAAAACTAGTTGTCGAAAATTCAAACAATGATGTATTTGTGATTAACACACTACACATGATTTAAGACTCAGCTTGTTTTTTTCCTTTTTTATATACGTCATCGTTGATGATAAATTTGACAATAGTTTCACACGCGCACCTACATCAACGGAAAAATTTTCTTTTCACTTCGTATTCATTTGACTTGTTACTTTCAATTAGATAATCAATTTATAGCGAGACATAAAAGTTCTTATGAAACAAGTGAAGCGCACGACATCTTAGTTGTCTTCACACATATCGAATCAGCTCAATAAGTTATCGATCGAAATGTGTAAGGACAAAACGAATGTCGTGCGCCACTTGACTATTGTATAAGCTTTTCGTCATGCACGAGAAGACTATACGATGAAAGAAAAAAAACAGACCAACTGTTCTGTTGTATTTTGTTATTGATTGTATTAGCTCGTGAATGTATCCTTATAAATAAGCATAGGAATCACAAAAACAAAGAAAAAAAAGATTTTTTTTTGCCAAAGTCTGTCTTAGTCTAGATTTCTCTTTAGAGAAAAAAAAGTTATTACATTACACTAATGTATTATATATTAGTTTTTATGTAATAAGAATGTCATGTTGCCAATAATGACGATATGATGGTTTTGTTAAATCATTGTTTTATTATTATTTGATCGATACTATTATTGACATAAATTAAAATGTATATTTGTTTTATTGAATATGGTGAAATTTGTTGTGGTTACTCTTGGCGATGATCGATCAGTCATATCAACTGATTGTTTTTTTTTAATATTTGCCGAAATAAAAATTGTAGATTTTTTCGTAATTTAGATCTTATTATACATACTATTATTCTATCATCATGGTCACTTTCATTATTATATATAAAGATAGGAATCAATATAATGTGTCATCTTCATCATCAGATGCATTACTCAAATAAATAAAATTTAGTATATAATAAAGACCTTAAGGCTAAACGCAAAATAAATATATTTGAAATTCAATAGCTCAATAGAGGAACCCATATTTGTCTAAAGCTTCCACTAGAATACCTTATAATAATATCTATAGACGGAAAATCGAAGAAGGTTCTTTTATTAGTCACCTGAATATTGTTGAATTCTAACTCACATACGAACTCAATTGGCTATATTCAAATGTGAAATACCGTTCAACTTCATAAATATTATTGATGCGCCTAGATCTCGATCGAAGCATGAAAAATCTTAATAGAACCTTTTTTTTGAATATTTCAAAAAAGACATGTTTATTTTTGTTGGAACTCTAGATCTTCGATTTTTTGAAAATGTTTTACTCTCAATAGAAATTTCATCCACTTTCATACGACCGCCTAAGATTCCGTTTTAGTAAGAAGATTAGTAGAATATGTTGATAATGTCAACCATTTAATCCTAATTGTATTCATGTGAATCGAGTGTCTACAGAGAGAGATCTGGTTGGATCTGAACGAGATTCATTCAAATGCTATACATTCACAACATTGATTCGAGTGATGTGTTTTAGTGTTACATATACTTAGGTCGTCAGTCGAAATCCTTGTAAGATTTTCTTCTTCTCATTCACATCTTCTCATAGACATACTATGAAGTTAAATGACACGCAACAGTTATTTTTTCTATTGATGAATGATTGATATTCAAAGAAAGTAAAATTAATATAGTGAACTAGTACGAAATAGATGATTTTCACCTTCATATGTTTCCATTTCATGTTGATAAGTCACTGATGAATTTTGTTGTGCTGTTTAATAAAGATGATCTGCAAGACCAATTGTATCACTAGTACGTGAATATAAATGTGTTATTGCATCTGATGATTTATCAATGACAATAACATGAAGCTAAAAATAAGTCCATGTAAAAGTACTATAAGCATGAATATCAAACATTTTACGTAATGAATCTTCATATGATGAACTGTTCATATTTCCATCAAGTAAATTTCATATCATATCAAGACATACTGGACAACAATCGTCAACAGATAGTATTTCTGAAAAAAAAAACGATTATTTTGTTTGTTTTATTCAAGTGACATCGATTTTCGGAATGAAATAAAGTAGCAGCTGATGAATGGTTGTTGATTATATTGTGAACTATATATTTACATTTATTTATCAATTTTCTTGTTTAATTAAACGTTATCCGTATGACGAATTGCTCAAGATCTGTTTTAACATTTATTCTCATCTTTATCATCATTGTCTATAGAAAATAATCTAAATTGAAAACAAATTTTCAGTTTAATCTTAAGTTTTGTTTAATCAAAATGGGGATAACTCTATTCAGTGGCGTAGCCAGCAGGGTAGCAATTGGGCAATTGCCACCTAAATCAAATTCTATTGCCACCTAATTTTTTTTAAATGCGCGCAATTGCCCATTGTCAAAAAATGTTAATACCTGTGTATGCTTAAAGATTCAAGGAGTGTTTTCTTTCAATACATTTTCTCTTGATGAGATCTAATCAAGTGATTTACAAAAATCAATCTACGATCTTTTGCATTCAAAGAATGATCACAGTAATAATGATTTAATAGTATTTTCTGTCAAAATACGCTCTAATATACTTAAATGAGCTAAAGAGAAACTTGAATGAATACTCAACGATCTCTCTACGAACATAAATCGTATTGTACAGAAACGACTGAAGCAATCTAAATTAAAAGCTTCCACAATGTATGTTGTAACATGATTCTTGCACTCTTAGAGTTGAAAACGTAAATAAACTACATAGAAAATCTAAATAAAAATCGACTGAGTATCTAAACGACAGTGTTTTGAAAACTCATCTCAGGCATTGAAAGTACTAGAAATGAAATGATAATATGTAATTTACAGAATGCACATATGACTGAACATTGAAACCATGCAAAAAAGCTTTCATGATTGAGAATTTGTTAGAGATATATGTGGAGTAATGCTTGTCATTGTCCGACGTAATAGGACAAACTAACTCATGCAGTTGTCCGATTAAAGAAGATAAACGAACCTTCATTGCCTGACGAAAGAAAATAATGAGGCATTGATCAATGTTTCACGAAAAAAGATAGACTGACAGTCATTGTGTCTCTACCACATATTCAGAAAAGAGATTGATTTTCTTGTTCTATTGATACTTATTTATGACTTTTTGACATAAAATATTAAAATATATAAAATCAAACAGTACGTTTCTGAAATAGTGTTTAAAAAAAGCGAGCAAATTTATCTGTTAATCCAGTATGACTAATTTCTCTTCAGTAAACAACAAATTCTGTAACGCGGACAAGTATTTAAAAAACTATTGCCCACTAGGTTTTACAATTGCCCATTGCTGCCACCTATTCAAAATAATTTAGCTGGTAAATTGCTACCTATGTAAAAAATCCTGGCTACGCCACTGACTCTATTATTAAAAAATTTATAGAAGTAATGATCTCAGGATTGGGAACAAAGATATAGATTTGGATCTCTATCTATTCATATATGTATATACCGGGTGTCCCAAAAGTAAGGAAAAATAATGGGTATCCGATAATAACTAATGAAGTGTTAATGATATTTTTCATAGTTTTTATTGATGTAGAGAGCTGAAACTTTTATTACATATATATCCGATTAAGATCTTCTATTTCTGACAGTTTCAGCTCTCTGCATCAATAAAAACTATGAAAAATATCATTAACACTTTTTCATCAGTTATTATCAGATACCCATTATTTTTCCTTATTTTCGGGACACCCGGTATATATGTTATTATCTGAAAAATTTCTAATTCTCAAAGAATGATTTATAAGATGTTTCTGTAAGTTTGCTAAATCTATCATATGTTGAGATCTGTATTTCACTGAGGTGTGGCTGTGACTAAGGAGAAGGTCTACATCCACACCCTACACCCACACACTGTTCCAGCATAACAAATTCCTATTGGAATTTAATCAATACCAAAACGATGATCACGTGATAGAACAAGTTGAAAATGAGCTGTAGCTATTTGAGATGGAACCTATTTAAATAAATATAACAAAAGAAAAAAGATAATATTAATTAAATGATTAACATAATTTTAATTACTTACCAAATATGGTAAATAATTGACAAGTAGTGAACGAAATCGAGCATTTATATAATTTTGATTACCTTTTTGTTTCTTGTTTAATTATTTCAACAGTATTTTCCTGTACATTTTCAGCTGGTACAATTTCTAAACACTCATCTCTTACACCAATTTTTTCACGTCAATAGGTAAAAATTTCTTGTAAATGATATGGATTTTCCCAACCACGTACAAATGATTGAGTTAATATAAAACATCGAAAGAGATTATCGAAATTCATCATTTCAATCGTACTCGAATCTTTAATATCATCCAGAGAATTGTTAATTTCATCTTCTTTTTCTTTAATCGAACAAAAAACAGGACAATATAATGCTTTAGTATTCTCAATATTATATAAACACACACACACATACAAAAAAAACTCTTATATGTTCTTTTTATTTTCCTAAATCAATCTCGTTAGTTTACTATGAAAACAAAAAAAACAATATTTTTATTGCATACCGCCAATAATGTTAAGTAACATTTGAGGAACATGTGGTAAATAGACGCTATTTCTTGATTTTGATAATTGATTTCCAATACCTTCAGCGGCTTCAATTCGTCGAAGTTCGATCAAATCTAACATGAATATTAAAACAAAGTAAGACAGGATAATAAAAGATATTCGAAAATTTACCATCATCAGCTTCATCTAAAGCTTTGCCAATTAAATCAGCTGTACGAGCATCATCTTCTACTGCAATAACATTTGCTTGACGACTTTGTTCAGTCTGTTTTTCTTGATAAAAAAAAACAAACTCATATAAATTTTATTCTTATTGATTTACTTTTTCGACTAAAAATCGTTGTTTTTCAACATCTTGTTGTGCAACTTGTTTTAATTCAACAGCACTTGTAAATTCAGATCTAAAACTTAAATGTGTCTAATTTAGAGAAAAAAAACAATATAATCAACTCGAGACTCTTTTTTGTTGTATCTTACAGTTGAAATATCATCAAGTAATAAACCAAATTGAGCAGCACGTTCTATTAATAATTCACTAATACGTTGAGAAATAAGTGTACGTTGTGTAATCAATTCAATAGCATCAAATTGAGACTTAGTACAACAGATTTTAAAACTTCATTAATAATCGATGATAAAACACGTTCTTCATAATCTAAACCCAAATTTGCAAAAAATTTTTGGTAAAAGTTCAGCTCTTGGTCGATAAAGAATACGTAATATTATATTAATTGTTTGTAAATCTAAAATAAAAATAATAAAATGTAATTTATGCATATTTCATTTATACGAAGGAAAAATAACCGAGACTTCCGATTTTAAGTTTTATGAAGTATCCTAAGATTGGTGAATGATGAAAGTGTAGAGATGTAAACCGATCAGTTAAGTCACCATCGATGGCCGCAAAATTTTTTAAGATACCTCAGCCATATACATTGATTGATGTTTCAATAGACATCGTATTTACCTTCTTTTTTTCGCGAGCTTACATTTTCCTCATGTGCACCTCTCTCCTGAAGTTGACTGTTTTCTTCTAGCTTTTATACCTTTTATTTCTGTTATTGATGGAACGGATCATAGTCGTGTACGAATATCAAATATAATTGGTCTATGAAGCCATGAAATCATAAAATGAGTTCCTTCTTCAATAACATCTAGTTTAACACCTTGAAAACGATCAAAAATAACATTTCGATGACCACCATTAACTAGAATATATTCATATTTAAAGAAAACAAGGTTTCTTTTAATCTTTTCATATTTACCATTATAAAGCATAGAATTAATCACACCACCAACAATAGCTAAACAAATACCAATTCTTCCTAAAACACTAAATTCTTCTATCAAAATAAAATATTATCTCAATATCTTACCAATATTATTAAATAAACGAGATGAAGCCATTGTCTTTTTCTTTCTTCTAAAAGAAAAACATGCATAATCATAATCAAATTAAATTCGTTTAGTTGTTTTGTTTTTATTAGCAAATAGTTCCAGAAACAAAACGAAACCATATGAAAATTCTTCATATCTCTATCGATAAAAAAAGAAAATGCATCACTATTTAATTTATCTATCTACTACAATAACAAACCAATGTAATATAGACATAGAAAAAGATTAAATAACAATAAATTTTGAAAGCAAAAAAAAATACATGCATACTTTTAAATAAATCGAAATCCACTTGAATAAATATGAGCACCGTTTTTTTTTAGACAAAACAAAAGAAAAACAAAACGTGTATAAAGTTTAGCACCGTTCAGATATTGTTCACCATTGGGTTTTAATGAATTTGATGTATCACCGTTCCTTGCTACTGCAGCAGCAATTGCTTCGGGTGCTGGAACAGTCTGTAAAGAAATTATTTGTATCATAGAAAAAAAAAATGTTTTTCAATTACTATAATTTGATTTTGTTGGAAAAAATTGTTGTGGAAATGATGCAGTATCAACACGAAAATCTTCAAGATTTTTATAGTTTTTTAAAATTTCTTCAAGTTTTGGATTGATTTTTGGTTTTTGTCGAGAATATTTTAAAAATGCCCAGAATTTTTCTAAACCATATAATTGACCTAAATAGAAAAATTACTTTTGTCATTGACACTTTTCTTTTTTGTTTTTGCGTGATCTGTTTTATTACCAGCTTCATGATCACAAAGAGTTTCTTGATGAAAATCTTCAAATACATGTTGACGAAAATGTTTTTCTATACCATATGTATAAAATCGAAATAGACATTCAACACCATATCTATACATACAGTACCCGACAAAAGTATTCCACCCTTCTATCTCAGCCACAATATGAGCTGTAGAGCTGAAAACCAGTCTGCACATAGTTCTCAACGAATGTTGATCAGTGACACCATCCGCATCCCGATTGCATGAAGTATAAGAAAGTTATAATGCATGCGGTCTGTCTCCATTGTGGACTTCATAACTCAAGAACAGAAAGACTTTATGGATCAGAGTTGTTTTTATTTTATAGCTCTGCACCTTGGCTATCTATAGTGAAATTTTCATTGAAATTCAATGAGTCGTTGCGGAACTAGAACCATTTTACTGTAAGTATCGATATATGGCAAAACCAGTCTATCTCATTGTGTACTTGATAAATTAGTGAAAGTTTGATAGATTGACTTCAAACTTGCAGAAAAGGTGGTCCCACATGCTCTTATTGTTCTCTGAAATTTTCAGACTTATATCACATACTAGAGAGAAATGATACTATGGTTAGGTTCTAGATGTTGTCATAGGCCTTGCTAATCGAATACCCAAGCAATTGACCTCATCTTTTGGGTACATAACTAACACATAAGGGAGCACAATTCTACCAAAAAAAA
>CAJNOL010001656.1:30584-56507 GCA_905250125.1 Rotaria sordida
TTTTTTTTTTCAATTCTGTTGACTAAAACATGTTTTTATTTCATATTATGTCTAAAGCTAAAAAAAGTATAAAAATGTTGACTGAATTATTGATCAACTGTAAAATAGGGATTTTTTTTTTTTCGTAAGTTTGTTCTGTTTTAAATATTATTTTTTCTACCTTGAATTCAATGTCATTATTTGTTATGTTTTTTCGTTAAAAACATATTATTGAGAAGACAACGATATATAAGAAACAATTTTACTACGAAAATTTTATTTCATATATTCATAAAAAAATCAAGATAATAAGAAAAATTTTATGGCAACTTTAGCAATTCCATGTACGAAATGTGCTAGTAAAGGTGTTGGAATATTTAAATGTCAAGGATGTTCTAATGTATTCTGTCGAAAACATGCTAGTGAACATCGTGATAATCTTAATCATCAATTAGATGAACTTAATACTGAACATGATCAACTTTATAATTTAATTAATCAAAACAATAATGGACATCATACATTAATTAATCAAATTGATCAATGGGAAAAAATTTCAATAAAAAAAATTCAACAAGTGGCACAAAATATTCGACAAGATATTATTCAATATATAAGAACACAAAAAGGTATAAATAGAGCATGGGTGGCACAGCTTCGATTTTTTAGGGGAAGCAATAAACTTTAAAATGAAACTATATTTTCCTCTCCTCAACACACATTCACAGTGAACAGTTCGGTATTATACATTTTCTAATGCGTGATTTATGAGAGACATAATATAATATTGAAGAGTTGACTGTTAATTCGTCTGTCACTGCCAACAGATTAAGAACTTCAGAGTAGTATAACGCTTTTTGAAAACAAGATCTATTCAAAATGCATTAGCAACAATTTAGCCTGTTGCCAGTACCTACTGCTCATTGGTGCTTCGATTTTTCATGTAATATTAATGTAAAAGTTATTTGACATTTTTATATCTCTTTTGTTTCAGAGAAATTATAGACGTAAGAAACAATTAAAAATGTGGTGGTCTTATCTTCTAGATTTTTTATTCAGTTGTTAACGTTAACAGTTAGTTTATCTTCTTTATGAGTAGACTTTTTTTAGCAACTAAGGATCGAAGTACAGTAACAAAAACTTGAGTTAGCTGATGTTCAGAAAATAGAGAAAAATAATATGCATGCAATGATTCGTCATGTGCTGAGTAGAAGTTATCTCAACATATTTTTCGAAATTATCTCTGGAAAATTAGTACTTTATATAGTATTATAATTAATGGCATTATTCAATTACAAAACTGAATGATATCTTATGAATTTATTTCTACTATTCGAGCACTATTAAGCATTTGTATATGAGTATTATTGACAGTAACAAAATTCATTCTCGTTCATAAACTATCTACCATTATTTTATTTATTTTCAAAATATTCTTTTTCGATACAAAATCTGTTGCAACAGCGTCAATATCAATTTGATAATCTTTCTCTATATTTATTAATGCCAAAGATGATAATCATTCTTGGTCACTTGTATTTCGAAGATACATTTTGATTCTTCTTAATTGCGTCAGTGGTTTTGTTCGACTGATGAAATTTAGACATAGCTTACTTCAAAATGAGATCTCGAAAATAGTAAAGAAATGTGATTATGTTTTACTTGAATGAAGCATGTCGAATGTATACAACCGTGAATGCATTCATCAAGATAGTAATAAAAAATTCATGAGATAATGGGTGATGAATCAATCCTTCTATTTTAATCTGAAATCGTATAGAATCTATGTTGAGTCATGTATTTTTACTCTAGTTTATCAAAGAAGCATGAACAACTTGGGGAAGCAATAAAGGTTTATTGCTTCCCCTTGCATTGCTGGTGCACCACCTATGGTTTACAAAGAAAACACAAAAAATTTGTGGTCGCAATGAATTTTTATTGCGTCCTCGAATTTTTTTTACGGAATGCAATTGCAACTCCTTGTAGTGCTGGCGCGCCGCCCATGAGAATGAGTAAAATATTTGAAAAGAAAAGTAAAACTCGAAAAGAAGTTCTGTTTATTGATTTAACCTTGTAGAAATCTATTAAAAGCATAACAATTGTATTTTAAAGTTTTCTTCAATTTAAATTAAAGTCTTGATTTATTTGTTACTTCGAACAAAATTTAATCTATATTTAGAAATTGCTTCTGAAACATTAAAAAATTTCTATCAACGTCTTCGGAAAGCTCGTGAAGAGGATGATTATATTGAAAATGATCTTCAATTATGGAAATCAAAATTAGACACTCTTAAAAAAGATATTACAACTCTTAATTCATCTATTAGTGTTCGTGAAGATTCAAAAGGCGCATTGATTTCGAATATATATTTATCATTAAAAAAACAACAAATACTTTCAAATGACAGTTTCTTAAGTTCATTTGGTGATATTCATATTGACGAAAATGGACAATCAGCTACGCATGATGATCAAAAACGAAGTGATGCTTATTTATGTGGAAAAAATGAATATAGACAAGGTAAACATAAAATTCGTTTTATTATAAATAAAAAAAATATCGATTACATAACAACATTTGGTATTGCATCAATGGAACCACAATTATCTGTTTATGGTTGGAATAGTGATGATCAAACAGTTGGTGGTGGACATTCTGAATCAAAAAATTCCGATGATCAACGTGATATGAAAGGTGAAACAACATTACAAATGGAATTATTAATTGATTGTGATAATAAAAAACTTTCATATGTTAATGAACGTACAAGATGTAAAAAAGAAATGAATGTTGATATTGATTTATGTCCATTTCCTTGGCAACTTTATTTTTATTTATATGATACTGGTGATCGTGTTCGACTTTTAACATCAAATCGAACATAAAACATAAACTTTTAAAAATAACAAAACATTATTATTAGATGTTTAGCGATCTTTTTAACAAAAAAAAAACATATTTTTCTGTATCCAACTATTCTATTTTTTAATAAATTATTGTATTCCATTCACGTAAATCATTAAAAAATAACAATTTTTTTTTGTTTTATAAAAATCTTTTAACAATCATCCATATGATATCGTCATGGATAGTGTATCAAACAATACTGTCAAATCCAAACATAGTCATAAGCATGTTTCTTCTTTTCATTAATAGGCTACGTGTATAAACACATATACGTCAATTTTAAAACGTACATAACCACTTATGAGGCTAACATTCACAGATGTCTGCGTCCTTTTCAGCTGATATTTTGCCCATGAGTAGATCTTAGTGAGCTATGAGAAATGCTTCCAAAAGGTTTATGCCCACGAGCATTCCTTGTCGAATTTAAAATTGTTGGAGTAGTTTTCATGCACATGAGAGTAATGACAAATACTTTTCGGAAACTTTGCAAAAGTAGAAGATTTGAGTAAACTTAATGATAAGTAGATTATACTAGAATTTCTAATGTTACAACCTTCAAAAGTTGGCAGATGATAAATCTGAAAATTTCTTAAAAATTCACCATAGTTTCCTCATGGAAGGGTGTGAGTGTTTATCGTCTCTTCACTCATACCCATATCCTCTTGCCTTAAACAATAAATGTGAATATCTGATATGACGCCACACACGGTACAGGAGAAAAAAATAGCAGGAAGAAAAAAAATAATGAATTGTTTGGATGATCCAGATCATAGACTATATATGGTATCCGAAAAGTCATTAGAGTTAGAAAAAATTGAATATCTCCGCTACGACTCGAGCAAACGAACTGACCTTTCTACCAATAATAGAGACATGTTCATACTTCAATTCCATACGGACAAGGTTAGCGAGTCTTTGTTGAATACCATCAATGACCTTAACAAAAAACATTTTACTTTTTTACAGATAGGAAAAAACAATAGACTTAACAAAGAGTCTCTCTAGGCATGTCTTTATGAATATAAAGCTTGAATATGCCTCTGTCATTGATAAAAGAATCAGCTAGTTTGCTCGAACCGTAGTGAAGATATTCAATTTTTTTTCGGCAAAGTGACTTTTGCGCCACTCTCTATATTGCTTTTTTCCTATCTATGAACAAGTAAAATGTTTTTTTATTAAGGTCATTGATGGTATTTAACAAGGACTCTCGCTAACCTCGTCCGTATGAATTTGAAGTATGAACATGTCTCTATTATTGGTAAAAAGATCTGTCCGTTTACTCGAGCTGTAGCGGAGATATTCAATTTTTTCTAACTCTAGTGACTTTTCGGACACCCTATATATTTACTAGGGCAATTCATTAAGGTATTACCAGAAGAAACTATCTAACTTATGCATATTATTGAAGATGGATACATATTTCGATCTGAACAAAATAATAAGAAAAGTTATAAAAAAATTCAAATTATGAAATGTAGTTGATTATTGTGAATATTAATGCTTAGATATTTTCTTGTGTATTTTCTCGAAAGATATTAAAAGTTAAATATGATATTATTGTTTGAAATTGAACTTTTAAACAAAGATCACTGTCTATATATGTATTTATTCAAAGTTAGATCGAATTTGATTTTTTGCTATTAGAAAGAAAAATAGCATCTCTCTGGACAGATATCAAACATAGAAGAGAAAAAAATTAATATAAAACAAAATTTTCTAGACAAAATATTTAACTATCTTTTCATGTATTCAAATGCATTGAAAAAGAGTGAGAAGTAGTTTATTAACTTCAAAATTTTGTGCTCTTTTAGAATATTTGCTTAGAATTTTTATGTGACTTTTGACTATTGATCTATAATTAAATTTTGACAGAAGTCAAAAATTTTCTGCAGAGACAAAAATCTTATTTTTCCGAGGATAAGTCTATTTCTCGTAGGTATCAAGTAAATTCTGTAAGTATGTAGTACTTGAGAATGATCTTTACTCTACCAAAAGATCCAAGAATCGAAAGTTTTGATTAATCTACTAAAAAAAAATCGCAGAGTTGTGATAAAGGATCAATTTGAGTTGAAAAAGTGAAAATCAGTAAAATAGCCATTTTTCTTACGATAGACTTTATAGAAAATTATTTTCTGCATCTTCCAATATATTCGATAAAATTTTGTGCCATGTTGAAAACAAGTTCTATTTGAGGATTTCCCTTTCCCAAAAAAATTTTTTAGTCTTTTCAAGATTCACTTATAGCTCGATAGTCAAATGTCACAAAAAAAAATCTCTAAGTATATATTCTAAAAGAGCACAAAATTTTGATGCTAATACACGACTTCTTTCTCTTTTTCAATGCATTTAAATACACGAAAAAATAGTTAAATATTTTGTCTAGAAACTTATGGCGATCAAAAGACAGCCGATCGTTTAAGTATTAAACTACCATCGATGTAGCACAATTATACCGAACAGCCTACCAACGATTTTTATCCAGTTTAACAATCACATGGTTTTTTCCCAAAAAAAAACTGCGCTTATCGTAGACAAATACATGTACTTAAAACAAAGGTCAACGAGACATTTTTTATCATTGTTTATTTATCATTCAAATTTTGTTTTTCTATCAAGCTAATCTAATCAATACACTTCTAAACTGTCATACTAATATCTAATATATTATCTGGATAAATTAATATCGTAAATTCTTTATTGCTAATGTTTTTATTTATTTTTTGATTGATAATTGTCTAATGCACATCCAACTTATCATCGAATATATTATACAAATAATATGACAGTTAATCTTAATGAAAATATATCAACAAATAATACTTAATCAAAAATGAAAGAATATAGGATTATTAACAACTTTTAATCATACTTTTCTTTCAAGTTATTATTCTAATAATGATAACATTTTTATCAATTGACATAGAAATTTTGATTTAATATTTAAAATATATATATAATGCACAAATTAAATTACAAAAAAAAATCTATTAATAACTCTTCTTTACAAAATTTGTCGACTTTTACATACATTAGATAATACGCTCAATAAAGACAGAAAAGAACAGAGATTATATTGATTAGTTGATAATAGTAGGAGTTTTTAAACACTTGACAACCTGTCATAAATAAATTATTATTAACTTCTTTGTGTTTAATCTATATTTTTGTCACTTGTGTTTTTAAAAGAACGATTTAGCGCAATGAAATACTTACTAATAGAATCTGAAAAAATGTAGATTAATGTTATAGGACCAATCAAAAGATAAGAAAAGACTGATAGAATGATCTTCTCTATGCATTAGAGAATCATTAAGACTGTATAATTACAAAAAAATTGTATCCGTCAATGACAACTGACAGAGAAAGAGCGAATAGAGAAGGGAAAAAAATAAGTATTTATATGATCTTATTGACGATAAATAAATACATTGATAAAATAATCATCAGATAATAAATATATGAAATAGAACATACAAATAAAGTTATATTTTCTAGTTTTAGATCAATATTAAATTTGTCTTCAAGAAATCGGGTAATATACACATAAGATTATATAAACTAATAATGATGTTTAAGTAATTCTCATTTTTCATCCTAATTATTCCACAAATGGTTAGTAAAATAAAGATTTATTCAGATTCGTACATTCAATTTTCTTCGAGTTAGATATTAGAAAATACAATTTAAAATTTAAAAAATCTTCTATTTAGACATCTACCATAGGTAGAAGAATTAATTTGTTTTAACAAAAACTTTTCATATTCTTTTAAACAAATATTATTATTGGTAATAATTCTCATCGATAAATGTTTAATTCAGTTATCCGCATAGTATTCAGTTCTTAAGTTTTAAAATCAATTGAAATTCTCTTTATCATAAACGAGACGGTTTGGAGGGATACCTTCTAGGATTCGTTAAATAACAACAGGGCATTATATAGAAAGCTGCTAATCGTTATATATTACGATGAGTGATGAGAAAAGATTTTAGAGGCGATTCATTAACTAAACCGAGTACTTTCGTAGTAGAACATCGCTACTAAAAATTTTATTCTTCTTCCAACATCAAATATACAATCTATTGTACTCTAAATGAGTCTGAAAGATAGAAGCGTATCATCTTTCAATGGCATTCTTTTTTAAACATAGCAGTTCAAATCAATCAATGCTAAAAATTCTTTTTCATATTCAAGACTACATTACAAAGATAATCTTGAATGTGATTATTAAAACCACTAGTTTGATAGTGTAGCAAACAGAAAAAAAATAACTTGTGATAATGCATCTGTTTCTATTCACTATTAATGTACTTTGATCAATATTTAATTAGAAGTCATTGTTTTTCTGAGTATATGTTACGATAGAAAAGAAAGTCAGCACATTATATCTTCTAGCTGGCGTTGACATTCCATTTGTTTTTCTTATCTGAGTATCTGACAACGCTTATTTTTAGTCGTCAATTAATGTTTTAGCGCATGTAAATATATTCTCATCCACGTAACTTTTCTTAGATTGAAATGTAACCATAGATCTTGTTGTGTGTAGAAACGTACTGTATTTTTAACTATATAGATTTCTATGTTCATGCTTCGAAATTTCTATAACTATATTATGAATAGGAATCTCACATTTTTTTTCTCGTAGCGTTTGATAGTGACAAGAATTTCTACTAATGTGAAATTTGTTTTTTTTGTGCTTCTGACAATTTTTATTTGTTTTGAAGATAAAAACGAATCATCAAAGAAAATACCTCTATTTATATATTGAATATCTAGGTCATTGTTGTGATATTTACTAAATATTACTTAGTATCGAATATTTAATTTATGTAAGAAAATAGAAATTATTTAGTTCTATAAAGAAAAATTAGTCTCCTGATTATGTCAACGTACAATTCTGAAATACATTCATTCGATGAGAAGTAATATTG
This sequence comes from Rotaria sordida, assembly GCA_905250125.1. Lineage (NCBI taxonomy): Eukaryota > Metazoa > Rotifera > Eurotatoria > Philodinida > Philodinidae > Rotaria > Rotaria sordida. Next base: position 38,401 of record CAJNOL010001656.1, read on the forward strand.
AGATCTAAAAAGATACATTTATTCAGTAGGAAAGTAAGGAGATCTATAAGAGGATAGTGTTCACGATAGAAAAATATTTTTTTTTTAAGTTTATTTTATCCTGTATTTGCTGGGCTTTCATTCTTTCATGCAAGAAAAAACTTCAAAAAAGAATGACAATCAAAGCTAGCATCTCATATAGATTTACTATGACTTTAATTACTTCTTATTTATGACACATACTTGATGATACTTATGTTGAACGCATTGAAAAAATATCAATTAGCAGCATACACAGATAAATTATCTTTCGGACAATAAGAAAAACCTACTGCTACTTCTTTTTATTTTAGAAGTATGATTGTAAATTCAACATCATCAAATTCGAAAATGTTCAGCTGATAAAACTAAACATTTAGTTGATATCGTTCTACTTTATATAAACCATACTGCATTTTAGAAAGCTATGAGCTACCCTTGAAGTCATTATTTCCATGTCAGAAATACATATGTTATCTGCCGATGTAGAAAAATTTCAATCAAATATATTCGTTTTGTAGTTCGAACTTGAATTAGTTGTTTCTTAAGATATTTACACTTTGAAGGATAATCAATGATTGAATATTCATCAACATAGGTTAATAGTGAGTAGAAACAAATGCATTATCATAAGTTGTTTTTTTTTGTTTGCTACGCTATCGAACTAGTGTATCTAATAGTTACATTCAATATTATTTTTGTTGTTTAGTTTTGAGTATGAGAAAGCATTTCAAGTATACGCCAGTTTGAACTGTCATATTTCGAAAGAAAATTCCATTCAAAGATACATATGATTTTCGATTATATTTTTGAGGACATTTTGTAAAGTTTCGCTCTATGAAATTCATAGAAGACTATTGTTATTCTACGCGTTTTTCAACCTAAGTTTTGCCGAGAAATATTTCGAAAGTGCTAAATATTTTTCAAAAATTACTTTAAGAGTTTCATTGAGGAATGTTGGAAGAAGAGTAAAGTTACGGATCTATATGTTTTGGTATATATAGTCTTTAATTTACGATGATTAAAAGGGTGTATCGAAATTTGTAATATGATATGGTTTTTCGATTAATTAATGGACTATCCCGTAAGATGCCTAACTGTTGTAAGTGAAATATTGTTGAATTGTTCTCTTTTTTTTTTAATCATAGACTATAACAATTTATTATTAGCATACAAAAGAATAAAAGATGAAATATGACGAAAATTTGTTATAGGAATTATTTTGACTATTCATTCTATTATTATATATATATAAATAATTCTTTTCGATAATTAAATAAAAATAGAGCGTGAGCTGCTGGTCACAAAAAACCAGTTCTTAGCGTTAATTGACGCTGTTTCCAAATCTGAAGAAAATCAAAAAACTTAAAAAGTGTTGTTTTTTTGTTAAAAAATACGTATCTTTCAAAATGTGCGAAATTTTTTTTCTTCACTCTTCTGATCAATCTCTGAAAGATTCAATGTTAAAAACTAATTTTAGGCAGGATACTAAATCGATTTGAAATCTGAAAGCCTTTTGATGATGGTCCCTCGACTTGTGCCCGTTGCAACGCCTGTAGTAAATCTATCTAGTTATTTTTTTTTTGATTAAGCAAGCAAGACAAGTATTTTATCCCATTCAATTTATTACGAGACTAGTCATAAAAGTACTTTTATTTTGTTCTCGTGCTAAGAAATCGTATTGACATGAATACTGTAGTCTTTTGAGTTGGTATTCAGTGATTTTCGAATTCAAATCAGATTTTTATCCGAAAAACAAATACAGATTCGAAATCAGCACAAAAAATCTGAATCAAATGAGATATCTTTCGAGTCAATTTGATAAGTTTTAGTCAGAGGACTGCAAATTTATGTGTTTGTGACTTGTCTCGTGACAAATCGAATAAGATAAAAGACTTGCTCTTTCGTTTAGTCAAAAAAACTAGATAGATTTACTATAGGCATTGAAATGAGTACAAATCGTGACACCACCATCAAAAGACTTTTGGATTTCAAATCGATGTAGCATCTTACCTATAATCAATTTTTAACGCTGAATCTGAAAATAATACTTTCAGAGCGAAGCAAAAAGTTTTGTACATTTGCCAAGAAATATGTTTTTTAACAAAAAACGACATCTTCCAGCTTTTTGATTTTTTCTGATTTGAAAACAGCATCCATTAATCTTAAGAACTAGTTTTTCGTGATTAACAGCTCAGGCTCTATCAAACCATGCGCAAAAAAGACGAAAAAAACCTTTTATTGAAGGTTGACGTGTCGGTACCTTATATCTGTCTATTTCTATTGAATATTTTATTTTCTCTTCAAGACAATATCAGAAGCTAAGTGAATTAAGACGTACATTGGAAAATAATCTATGAACATTTAATGGTACATTTTCATTAAAAACTTCAATTGTTTTAGACAGCGATTGGGTAAGTACAAATACTTAGTACTGGCAATAACAAAGGAATCTTCTCAAATGTCCGCTTTCAGTTTCCATGATTTTTTTGCCTATAGATACTACGTAGTGATGTAATGAAAACCTTAAAAGAATTTGATCGATCCTCTATACGCGCGACGTTTTAGAGCAAAAATATGAGTTTTCCAAAAACCTGAGGCTTCTAGAAAATAGAGACATCAAAAAAAAAATTCGATAGCTTAATCAAATCTTTTTAGGAATTTTATTAGAACACTATGTAATATATAGGCAAAACAAATAATTAAAATCGGAAAGAGACATCTGAAGAGATTCTCTTGAAAGTATAATTTAAATATTATATACTAACTTCGACTTCATATTTAACTGTTAACCAATCGTTGATGATTTTCGAAATCTAATGATATCTAATAAAAATCTTCATCAATACTATCAAGTTTTTATGTATATTCATATTAAAGTAATACAATTATATGCTTTGATAGAATGTTAATTAATATTGATGAATGTTTGAAGGAGCAATTCACAACTCCATGTACTAAAATGTTGATTGATGCATAATAAATAATCAATGTTTCGCTTGTCTAAGTCTTAAGACATAACATTAGCTATTCGTATTATTTTCATATTTTTCAATGAGTAAAATAATTCTAGAAGACTTTCATTTAACGATATTTGTGAAATCTTAGACGTCTTCTGTAATGATGCATAGAAAGAAATACGCCAAAAGCTCGATAATATCCTGAACCCTGAGATATTGCACCATTCTCAGCAAAAATAGTTAATGATAAATATATAATTACTTTCTTGTCATAAATTTCTCTTCGAAATATATGGCAAAATATGAAATGAAGCATGTTTCCATCAATTTTTTGTACCTACTAATTCAGCTATCTACTGGCGAACACCTCATCAAATAATTATATGAATGGAACATTGAGTTTGTGAAATAATAATATAAATTTAGTATATGTAAATTTTCTATATAAAATAAATCGATATAAAATGTCAATTATTTGTGATTCAACTGAACTTTCTAGAATAATTATCTAGGAGAATATGAATCAATCAAATCTTAATTTTGATATTTACTTCAAAATAATGAAAGTGAAAAGAAATTATTAAAAACATTATTTATTCCACATCAATTACTATTTCCACATTGCATGTTTCAAAGTATTAATTTGAAATAATTATTTCTTGATCAAATTAAAAATATATATATATCGCAATGTTTTTCTCATGTATTTAGTAAAATAGGAAATAGAGAAAATTATATCAATAAATTGTATTCGTCAGGACATTTCAATATAATTGATTTTCTTGAAAGAAAGTGCATTTATAAAAGCATTATTGTTTATTTGAGTAAGTAAATTTTCATACTTTTGTTTTTTTTCAACCGGTCACATTTTTGAAAGAATAACCAAGAGAAATGTCTATATATGCTATCCATCTTGTGAATAAATATATAAATAAATAAAAAAATATATTTTTTCAAATAAATGTTAATTACTTTGTTTATTTTCATGGAAAATTCAAATTAATTTTTTCAAAGACAATAGATAAAACTATATTCAGGATATTATTAATCGAGACTATTCTTAGTTTATGTATTGAGTATTGATGAATAATCAAGAAAAAGAATAAAGCCGAATTTCCGTTGCATCTGCTTTTTTTTGCGTTCTTCCTCTCATCAATCTTTGATAGCTGCCAAATGCGCTTGTTTCCTCTTTTTATATCTGCATCAGCAGATAGACTGTCTTAAGTTCACATTTTCTTCCTTTTTTTTTGTTATGATCTAACGATGTACATTTCTATATTTATCAGTTGTTCTTTTTTTCTTGAGTTTCTTTATATTTACTTCTATTTAAAGTACATTGTCAGTAGTGTTACAATAGTTTTTCAAGAAAGAATATATTACTTATTCAAGAAATTTTAACTTTAATACAAAAAGAATCCTTATTTTTTTTCCTTAGATCAATGTTACCATCAAATACGACAATACTTATTTCTATATGGAATAATGCCTCATCAAAAATCAATATTTATTTTTCTATTTGTTTATTTATATTTGGAGTAACTGGTAATGCTTTAAATACACTTGTTTTGTCTCAAAGATCGCTTCGTTCAAATTCATGTGCATGGTTATTTCTTGTTTCATCAATTTTTAATCTTATTTCGATTTTATCTGGCCTTCCGACAAGAATATTATCTGGTTGGTTTGCTCTTCTAACCGATCGTATTGGATGGTTATGTAAACTTCGAGTTTTTACACTTTTAACATCACGATCAATAGCTTTATGGCTTATTGTTTTAGCTACATTAGATCGTTGGTTATTATCATGCAAAAATATTGATTATAGACGTATAAGTAAATTAAAAAATGCTAGACGTGGAATGATATGTATTCTTATTATTTCAAGTCTATTTTATTCACCTATTTTTTATTGTTATCAAGCAAATCTTATTAATGAACCATTGAGATGTTATAGTAAAACTATAAAATGTCGAATATATGCTGATCAAGTTTATACATTTTTCACTACATTAATTCCATTAATTTTAATGATATTATTTGGATTTTTAACTTTATCAAATCTACGTAAAATTCATTATCGAGCACAAATATTACTTTTATCAAGATCAAGTCAAACAATAATAAGTAATAATCATCGACAAAGATTAAAATCAGTTGATCGTCATTTACTTATAATGCTTCTTATACAAATTAGTTTTTTAATTTTATTTACATTACCACAAGTTATAGAAATGATTTATTTAACAATAACAAGAAATCAATATAAATCACCATTACGAGAACAATTAGAAACTTCGACATTTACATTTGTTCTTTTATTAACTTATTTAGCAAGTGGAATGCCATTTTATATATATATATTAAGTGGTGGTCAAATATTTCGACAAGCATTTTTAAAAATAATGAGGCATATGATTCAACAAATGATACATTGATGAAAATAGAATATTCTTATTCTTGGAAAAATAAAAATTATTTGTAAATAATCAATTGATTTTTATAGTGATCTATGAGACAAAGAAGCAAGAAAAGATCAAGAATGAATTCTAGCATGTTTGAAAAAAAAAACCAAGATTCTTAATATGTTTGGTAACAAAAAACTTGACTCGAAGATTATATTGTATTCCTTTTTCTTTTTTATCAACGATACAGGATTGAAATGATTTCATTTAGAATGATCATTTTTAATCAGATTTATTATTTTTACTTGATATAAAATATAACTAATGTAGTCTAAAAACGATAAAATTGACTTTTCATATTTCAATATGACTATCTTGTATTGAGGAATATATCAAAAACATTTGATTAAAGCTATGTCAGACAACATAATCATATGTGACAAGAAAAAGTATGATAAATTTTCTTGTGATTAAATTGAATTATGACTTTTGTTTCCTACGAATACACGCAATCTATTGATGAATTAGTAAAATTTCTAAATATTATAAGAGATGGCATAATAAAATATTTAAGAAAAATTTAATATTAATCTTTTATCAATATGTATAACAACAATTAAATACAGTACCCGACAAAAGTATTCCCTCCCTTGGATCTCAGTCACAATATGTGCTGTAGATCTGAAAACCAGTCTGCACATAGTTCTCAACGAATGTTGATCAGTGACACCATCTGCATCCCGATTGCATGAAGTATAAGAAAGTTATAATGCATGCGGTCTGTCTTCATTGTGGACTTCATAACTCAAGAACAGAAAGACTTTATGGATCGGAGTTGTTTTTATTTTATAGCTCTGCACTTTGACTATCTATAGTGGAATTTTCATTGGAATTCAATGAGTCATTGCGGAACTAGAACCATTTTACTGTAAGTATCGTTATATGGCAAAACCAATCTATCTCATTATGTACTTCATCTCCAATATCAGATCTCATAACAATTATTACATTCTAAAAGTTTTAGCTCAAACGAATGGATCCAAGTCAATCAATCAGACAGTGCGATCAATCACAGATTCTTGCACGTCCATACAAGATCGTACAATTTGATTTCACTATGTTGTTTGAATTCTTTACAATAATCCATACAGGTTAACGTAGGATATCTTAGGTCAGGATTCGAGTATTTCCTGGAAGGATTCGCTACAGAAAACTTTCCAAAATAGTCTAACAACTTTCCAAGTAGAACTCAACGAGCTCTATTCAACCACATAATTCATTTTTCTCTAGCCTCCCTCCTCAAACCGCGAAAATCCCTAAATATCATCAAAAAAACGTGTAAAATGCAGACAATTCTGGAAAAGCTTGTTGTGATTCGCTCAGGAATGCTTTCCAACTTAATCATTGAGTTTCCAGGTAGATCTTGATGAGCTCTATCGAATGCACATCTTTGGTGCCACATTCCATACTCCTCTTGCCCTCAAAACCTTCAATCTGCACCAGAAACTAGGTTTTTCAAATAATACTTGTCGCGATTCGTTCAGACGCACTTTCCAGCGAAATAATTCAACTTTCCAAGTAGATCTCCACGAGCTCTATCGAATGGACACTTTTGGAGCTCAATTTGATAAACTCTTCCCTTCAGAAACGGTCAATCACAGGTTCGATCCGTAGATTTCTCCTAAGATCTGAAGAGACTCGCCCAGGAATACTTTCCAAGTCCAACATATAACTTCCCAACTGGATTTAAACGAGATCTATCGAATGGACATCATTTGAGCTGGATTCGATGCTCTCCTTCCCAGAGAAACGTCTAATCCAAGGCCCAATTATTCAGTTTTTCAAGAAAACCCGAACCGATTTGTCCAGAAGTGCTTTCCAACTGAGACATATGCGTTTCCAAATAGATCTCAACGAGATCTATCGAATGGAGAATCCTTAGAACTTGATTCAATGCTCCTCGTCCCAGAAAAATGTTTAAGCCGGGGTCCAATTTTCCAGTTTTTTTTGAAAGCCGTAAGGATTCACTGAGAAATACATTCCAACTGGGACATATGACCTTCTCAACCGATCTAAATGAGATGTATCGAATGGGTAGCTTTTGAGTACAACCAGATGCTCCTGAGGAAAGGAAATCAGTAAAAACTAGCCGAAATCCTAGGTTGTTCCGTAAAACTTTTCAGGATTCGCCTAGCAGGACTTCCTAACGTTCTCGTAGAACTTCTGAATTAGAGCCCGACGTGCTCTATCGATTGGACAGCTTCAGAGCTCAATTTGATGCCTCTATCTTTTGAAAACCTGTTATTTCCTGTGAGAAATTAGCTTTTTCGTGGCAGAACCTGTCACGATTCACTCCATCCTTGATTCAAACTACATGATTGATGGTTCGAGCGAGATCTCGAAGAATTCAATCGAATGGATATCTGGGTGAATGTCCTAAGAGTTGATGGCGTACGTAGTTGTCTCCCGACCATATGTTTTATGCCTCGCAAAATATACAATCAATAGAATGAGCACATACCGGCACTCAACAGCTGTAATAGAATGGATTGAAGGGTTTTAATTCGAGGAGAACTATGAAACGAGAGGAGAAAGAATTTATCGTGCACAATATCAAGAGAAGGAAAAGAAAATTAATTTATCATGCGGGATAAGACAACGAGAAGAAAAATAACTCACCGCGTAGCATCGTATTTCGAAGCGAAGAAAAAGTTTCATTGGATGATTTCTGTAACCGAATTCAGTGCTTATTTATTTGTTCTCTGCATGAATTAGGAGGAAAGAAAAGAAACTACGTGAATCTGGAAGCATCCGCGCCGATTTCCTGAAGCATCTTGATTAACTATGCAAAAAGTAGCATTTTGCTTTCGGGGAGTGGGGCGGGTACCAGAATCGGATGAACGAGCTGTCTGTTTGAAAGAGATTGCTGATATTTCTCTGTACAGTTTTGTCACCCGCTGTAAGAGTGATTCTCAGCCAACCACACCGGCTTCAATGTGAAAAATTTACTAAGTATGCGGAAATTACTGGATCACGGTGGCACCGGATACACGAATCAGATCAGAGAAGAGTCTCTTACATAGAGCTTGTCGAGTTCTATCAGCAAAAAATCAACCATCTAGTTGGAACCAATGGTTGTCCGGATTGCGACAGGCTCTTTCCACGAAAAACTGAATTTGTGACTTTGAATCGGGCGTTTCCAAAAGCCAACCCTATTAGACTCGGCTAAAAAAGTGCTCCATCAGTAGAGCTGATCACGATCTACTTCAAAACTTTCATCTAGTTGTTGGAAAGTGCTTTCGAACGAATCCTGTAAGGTTTTACGGCAAAGCCTAGGATGCTCCGAGTTTTTTGCAGATTTTTTTCGCCCAGCACCATCGGATTCTGCTTAAAAGGTATCCAATCGGTAGAGCGCATCAGATTCCATTGGGAAAGTAATGTATTAGAATTGCAGACAACTCTAGGGCGATTCGCTACGGCATTCATTGAAAAGCGGAACGAGTGGATCCCGGATCAGGCATTTTTCTCAGAAGGAAAGCATTGTATCAAGTTCTAAGAGACTTCATTCGATAGATCTCGTTGAGATCTATTTGGAAACCCATATATCTCAGTTGGAAAGCACTTCTGGACAAATCGGTTCGGGTTTTATTGAAAAACTGAATAATTGAGCCCTGGATTAGACGTTTCTCTGGGAAGGAGAACATCGAATCAAGCTCGAATGATGTCCATTCGATAGATCTCGTTTAGATCCAGTCGGGAAGTTATATGTTGGACTTAGAAAGTACTCCTGGACGAGTCTCTTCAAGTCTTAGGAGAAATCTACGGATCGAACCTGTGATTGACCGTTTCTGGAGGGAAGAGTTTATCAAATTGAGCTCCAAAAATGTCCATTCGATAGAGCTCGTCGAGTTCTACTTGGAAAGTTTTCTGGAGTGAATCCTTTCAGGAAATACTCGAATCCTGATCTAAGATATCCTACGTAAAAGAAAAAACAACAATAGGAGGAATCTATGCCGACTGATGCATGCATTTCAACATTCTTTTTATTATGTCATCAACAATCACGAAATGACCAAATATAGTATTGAATAGCATTATTTTAACATTAGAAATAATTTTGAGAGTTTGATATTCCTCACTGGTTCTCTGATTTTGTCAATGGAATTAAATACATATATAAAAATCAGTAATAGAGGTCATTGATAGTTTGTTGTATATATTTTACAGAAAAAGGTTTTGTTAATTGCAGAACGTGCTTCTTGAAAAGATTTATTCGATATAGTTATCCTTCATAATAAGTGATTGATAATTACTTCTTTATAACATTTATTATCTACTCATAATTGATACGTATGACCAAAAAAATTCTATTTTATCTTATGCCAGATTTTGATGATTATACCCATGTAAATATTTCGACTATTCTTAAAATAAAGATCACATTATCTACAAAAAAAAACTCGATCTTCTAGAATTTGATAATTTTCCAAACTCTATGCATCAACATTCAAAATGATAACAAAGTTAGTATGTACAATGAATCAGTCTTTGTAATCAAATGAGAAATCTTCATTAAAAGAAGCTCTAGTTGATGAATTAACTTATCTTGGATCCTTATATATAAAGATGAACTATATGAAAAACTATTGTTCGATTCAATGATCAATTTTTGACTCGAAAACTTATCATCATTAAGTTTCATAGCAATTTCACATAGTACGCTGGAAGTTTAGTTATGTACGTGAAACTAAGAAATGTTTAAATCTTTTATAAAGCAGAAAATAAAGGCAATAATTAATAATCACTTTCTATAAGTATCATCTAATAAATTATAAAATTTTCTCTTTCTTTTGAAAATTAAATTGAAAAACAACACTAGTTACTCATACAATTTTACCTTTTCTTTTATTTAATTTCAATTTATTGGTACTTTTTTGTATAATAGAAATAAATAATTAGAAAAAGCCTATCTTTTCACAAAATTCTTTTTTTGCATCATTATTATTAATTAATAAACGCTCGGAAACATCAACTATTGAATCAATTCCGGCATCGGATCATGACTGACCTACCGTCCTTATTCATTACAGTTCACTATCAAAAGAAAATATGCAGGACAAAGTAGAAAAAAAAACTACTAATTCTAAAAATTCATTTTTTGAAATAAGAACATTTTCTATTAAGAAATGTCGATGTGAAGTTAACACGACGAATAGCTACCAGGACGGATTTAGATAAACCTAAAATCCTGAATACTTGGATTTTTCAGGGCGGAAATCTGGGTGCAGGTGCTTGTGTACATATTGCCGAGCATCCTCATCCAACTTCCGCCCTCACAATACCCAGCGTTACAGACTTCAAGTTCACCTAAATCCGTCGTGATAGCTTCACATCGATTTACGAAATCATTATATTTTGGATTTATAAATAAATAAATAAATGTACATTTATCTTGAAGACGAAAGTAAAAAGATTCGCGTTTATATTTCATTGCTATAAAAGATATCTGTTGATTGGAACTTGTTCGACTGTCCTCACTTATAGAAAAACGTCAATTTTTGTTTTTGTTTTTCGTTTTGCTAGGATTTCATCAATCAATTAGTTTCATTTTCTAGAAAATATTTTAAAAAATAAAATACTATAACATGAGCAAAAATAAAATTAAAGCAATAACTATCATCGAAATAATAAAAAAACAACACCTTTTCAAGAAGAAATAAAAAGCAAAACATTTTTTTAAATTTCTTTCGTTTGTTGTTGATATTTCAAGAATATTTTATATTCTTGAGATTTGCAAAAGTTTATGAACAAAGACAAAAATAAAAATTTATCTGTCACCTAAAAATAAATTATTCATTCGTAATAGGAGAATGAACTAGACGAATAATTTCGTTTTGTAAGAAAAATCAAAGACAAAAAAAGAAAAAATAAAACAATATACAGAGAATTTTGAACAGTTTTTATTTAAAGTTGAAAATAAAATAGAATCATATCTGATAGAGATCGATAAATCTCATTATATTTCTATAAATATTATCTTAGAAAATAATGTAATTATCTAATAGTTTTTCTTTGGTGTAAATCAATCTATTTTCTAATAAGTATTTATAAATATACGAATAAAAAGTAGATTCGATTCCACAAAGAAAAAAAAAACCTGAACATAATTAGCACTAATTTCTTCTGATATATAAAATTTATGAATAAGATTTTTCATTTTAAATAACTATTTATAGAATAATTCTACATGAATTTAATAAATCATGACTTCCATATATACATCAAATACTCATGATGTCAAATGATTGTATAATTAGATGTAATAAAGTCAAAAAGAAAAAAGAAATATCACCATGAAAAATGGTCTGAAGAACATGCTTTATTGTAAAATAAATGAATCTATAACATTCTTAATAGTATCATACTAAAGATTATCAGTATAATATTGAATTGAAATTGTTTTGACTTATTTCAGAATATTTATTTAATGTACATTCCCAATCTACGTACGAATGAAAGAGCGACGTAAACTATAGAACTACATAAATTATTGATTATACAATTGGTATTTGATTCTCATCCACACAACGGAATTTTCTATTTTCAGAGAATTGATAGATGATTTCGAATTCTTTTTTTTGTTATCAGGAGAGAGTAGTTTATTTTTCATCGAGTTTGAAATAAAATTTCAAGTTAAATTTCATTAAATATAAAATCTAGTGATATTGAACTCAAATGTACTTTGATTAGTATTCATTTAACTTCTTAACAATAGATCTTAGAATTTTTATTTTTTTTTCGTAAGACTTTTCATAGAAATGAAATATTCATCCAAAGATGGGAAGGATCACTCGAAAAAAACTGTTCGTTTTTGTTTATGTTTCATTATTTCAATTGAAAATCGATCGAATTCGTTCATCTTTGCCTCATTTCACATGAGAAGATAGAGCAAAATGAGACGAACCTTTTCATGTCTGAGGAACAATACTTGAAAACTTACTCAAAAAATACTAGTAGTTTTCCAAGTCCTCCTCAACTGAAATTGCTGAAAGGATTGGAATTAACTTAAGTGGAATAATTTGAATCACTATCTCAAGACTCTCATCATTTTTATAAAACAAACTCTATTATTCGATGTAAAATAGTCGAACAATTATTGAGATAAATCGACTTTTGTTTTGAATAGCGATCTGCATGATACCAACTGTCTACATTGATTATTCGTTGAAGAGATACAATATTGTAAATGATTATTAAAGCATAATGAAAGACATTGTTCAAAAAATCATCTCATTTTATTGTTGTTACCGTTACTCGGCTTTTTCAGGTAAGATCTAACTGTGGTATCTGTTCTCGTCGATTTGAAAATCAGCGTTGATTCCATTAGGTTTAGACTCTTTCAAGCGGATTCTTAGATATCAGTTGAGATCATTCTAGTTCATTCAGACTTATGGCATGAATCGTCTCAACATTACAGTGTCATTAAATTTTAGTTCAATCCCGTTTACTTCAGATGATCGGAATTTATCATGTGGATTTGAAACGATTCTCTGGTTTGCTTGCTTTGAATATGATGGAATAATTTTCGATGTTTGATAGAACGGTTCAATACATTATCCTTCGGTAAAATTTGACAGTACAGATCTGTAGAATTAATATCAAGTTACGTTGTAAAAGAGAACGACTACTGAGAAACAATAAAATAACTTCTATTATTCGTTGTCTGTAGATTAAGAAATTAAACTTATTAATATGAATTATGAGCGAGGTTGAATACATGTTAGTTAATTATGTTCGAAATGAATCTTATAAAACAATCAAGTTACTAACGAAATTATAACTTAAACATTGATATGAGAAAAGAATTTACAAAGATCTGCATTGGAACATCTCGTTTTTCATTGAAAACGTGAACAAATGGTTTCGAATCATGTTCCACTACATACTTCTTTTTTTTTGGTACAAAAAAAACGTGTTTTTACCACAAAAGTCTCTTATATTCATCTATCTATATAAATTATTTTAATATATTTGCAGCATTTTATCATAGATGTCCTAATCATTTTTTTATTGGAAATTCTTAAATTTTCATGGAAAATGTTAAAAATCATTTGAGTATGTCCACTGTATTTCTCATTTGTTGCAATATCTTTAGACTTACAGAAAAGAAGTTAGTTAGAAAAAAAAAACTTTCATTCACTATGGAATCTTAATAATTATTGCTTATGTTTAATGTAAAATAATTCTGTTATAATTTGTGTAATTGAAGCAATAAATAACTATTTTCATGGTTCTTTCTTCAGATTGAACGATCAAAAATGATTTATCGATTTATTTTATGTTACGTATAGTCCGATTATTTATAAATAATGTTTAACACCTTTTCCATTTTCTGAAAAACGAAAGATATAAATTATCGATTTTTATTTAAGTGAAATCAAAATAAGATTGAATTTATAATGAAAGAAAATGGTGATGAACACCTTCAGACAGAATTATTGAGTCTTCAACAATTAATCGTTTCACTTTGGTTCAATTTTGTTCTGTTCTATTTCTTGTTAAGCTTTTTATTACACTTTTTAACTGACCATATAAATCTTTCAATTTAGTTAAACATGATAAATGTGTTTTAAATTCATTCAAAAATATAAATTAAGTAAAATAAGATAAGAATATTCAACAACCGAATATGAATAGTTATCAATGAATGGATATTTGTAAGATCTTCAAAGTTGTGGTCGAATATTCATAATAGATAATAATTTAAGTGATGAAAAAACATGAGTAATTAGAATGAAAAATTCATGTTTAAATGGAAGTTTATCGTGCAATTCCAAATGAGTTACAGATCTGAATATTAATGGATGAAAGATTGTTCGTAATCTATTTGAGACGATCAACTATAAATGGAAGTGAGAAAACATGGCACACGATCTTAAAAGTATCGAAATAGTCTAGAACACAAGCCGCCTGCCCAGGTCCACCAATCCGATAGCGGATCCGATCGGATCTCATAGGATCCGACCAGCCGACAAAATCCGACAGGATTCCGTGTAACGGAATCGCTAACGGATCCGACGGTCGGATCCTAATGGAATTCCGATCATATCCGACTGTAGGAACTGATAGGTATTCCGGCAGCCGGATTATGTCGGAAACCGTGTAATGTGGAAAATTACACTTCCGTCAGATTTTGTCGGAAAATGTCGGACTCACTTCTGATTGGCTGGGCAATAGCCAATCAGAATTCAGATACAATTTTACCTTATTTTGATAGAGATTAATCACAGTCATCGCTAGGGGTGGCACTTTAACTTTACTTTAAAAGTTAAAGTTAAAGTGGCACTTTAAACTTTAAACTTTAAACTTTAATTAAAGTGAAAAATTTTACAACTTTAAACTTTAATTAAAGTGAAAAATTTTACAACTTTAAACTTTAATTAAAGTGAAAAATTTTACAACTTTAAACTTTAATTAAAGTTTAAAGTAAAATACTTTAAAACTTTAAACTTTAATTAAAGTAAAAATTTTAGCACTTTAACTTTAACTTTTTTTTAAAGTCCATGTGTTTGTGTCATGCCATACTGTAGGGGTACCCTTAGGTCCTCAAGTCCTATTTTTGAAAAAAATTTTTTTTTCGAAATTTTTTTTTATTGCAGAAAACGAATTTTTGAGAAAAAATAAATTGTTTTGAGAACACCCAAAATTTTGTTTGAAAAAATTTTTTTTCTCAAA
This sequence comes from Rotaria sordida, assembly GCA_905250125.1. Taxonomy (NCBI): domain Eukaryota; kingdom Metazoa; phylum Rotifera; class Eurotatoria; order Philodinida; family Philodinidae; genus Rotaria; species Rotaria sordida. Next base: position 53,513 of record CAJNOL010001656.1, read on the forward strand.
AATCTTGGATGTTCCCAAAAAAATTTATTTTTTCTCAAACAGTCTATTTCTGTATAAAAAAAATTTTTTTTCACAAAATTTTGGGTGATCCCAAAAGAATTTATTTTTTCTCAAAAAGTTGTTTTCTGCAGTAAAAAAAAATTTTTTTTTCACAAAATTTTGGGTGTTCCCAAAAAAATTTATTTTTTCTCAAAAAGTCGTTTGCTGCAATAAAAAAAAAATTTTCGAAAAAAACATTTTTTTCTAAAATAGGACTTGAGGACCTAAGGTACCCTTACAGTATGGCATGACACAAACACATGGACTTTAAAAAAAAAGTTAAAGTTAAAGTGCTAAAATTTTTACTTTAATTAAAGTTTAAAGTTTAAAGTAAAACTCTTTAAACTTTAATTAAAGTTTAAAGTGTTTTTAAAGTTAAAGTGCCACCCCTAATCCTTGGGCTGTAAATCTTATATATTTTATATCTAAATGTTTAAATACGAAGGTGTGCATCCGTCGGATTTCATCGGAAATTGTAGGATTTCATTTTTCTGTTAAACAAGAAGGAATAGCGATCCTTGGGCTGTATATTTTATATTTTTTATATGTGGATGTTTAAATACAAAGTTGTACATCCGTCGGATATCATCGGAAATTGTAGGATTTCATTTTTCTCGCAAAGAAGAAGGAATAGCCATCCTTGGGCTGTATATTTTATATATTTTATATCTAATGTTTAAATACAAAGTTGTGCTTCCGTCGGATTTCATCGGAAATTGTAGGATTTCATTTTTCTCTCAAACAAGAAGGAATAGCCATCATTGGGCTGTAAATTTTATATTTTTTGTATCTACATGGTTGAATACAAAGATATGCATCCGTCGGATTTCGTCGAAAATTGTAGGAGTTTAGCTTTTTTTTCTGTTTGAAAGAACAATGTTCTACTTCCGTCGGATTCGCTTTGGAAACTGTAGGATCCTATCGGTTTCCGACTGTAGGATCCTATCGGTTCGGTCCGATCGGATTTTGTCGGACGCCGATAGTGGGATCCGAGCGGTTCCGTCCCGTAGGATTTTATCGGCCGCCGATAGTAGGATCCTATCGGATCTGGAATCCGACAGGATTCGTATGCGTTTCCGCTGAGATTCCGATAGGATCCTCTGGGATCTTATAAATTCCTATGGGATCTGATCGGATCTTACAGGATCGTATAGGATCCGATTGTCGGATTGGTGGACCTGGGTGGTAAAGATCTGTACTTACAAAAGTTCTTTGAATATCATAATTAGATATGCAATGAGTTGCATCATCCCCGATGTCATTCTTTGTACTAATATAAAAATAAAATGTATAAAAACGTTATGTAATAAGTAACAAAAATCATTAAATGTATAAAAATTCCTTTTTCATTTTCCTCTTTCAATTATCTCTTATATATGTATATGTTACTAATCAAAGAGAATAGTCGATAACTTTTTTTTTGTGTTCTTCTTTCGTTCAGTCATCACTCGTATAATATGATATGGAGTGCACGACATGTCATTTGTTCTTACACATTCAAGATGAAAAGAAAAATAAATTGAACATAACATGTGTAAAGACGACATAGATATCGTGCCCTCAATATCACAGCATGAGTCAAAACAACCGGTTGTCACCATACACTGCGTATTAAAATTCCGTCAACGTCGTCTTTCTTCGCGTTTCTCTATTTCTTCTCGTTCTTCGTAACAGAAGAAAAAAAAAATTTAAAACAAACGGAGCTTTTGAGGGTGGCTCTAACACAAAATGAACCTTCCCAGGGATATCCGACGTTCTGTTGGTAACCTGTACAGGCGTGTAGATGGTAGGCCTTTATAACATATGTATGTATGACTAGAAGCATCCATCTCGTCATCGTCTTTCCGAAGACAATGATCATGGATGTACTAGTCATACATACATAAATGTATGTTTGCCTTATCATTGCCGGCTTTGTCCACTGTACAACCCAACAGGATACGGAGGGTATCCCTGGTCGCGCGTGCGCGAAATCATTGCAGCTGGTGCACTTCGGCGGGCCAAACGTGTTCAAAAAGGCCAATTTATTTTCTTGTTTAAAAAAAAACAATTACATTTTCTCTTTTACATTGTCAATGTTTCTTTTCACACCCGCAATATACGAATGATTTGAAGGTAGTGATTTTTTCCATACGTCTTGCGCCTTTTCGTAATATGAAAGTGCTTTCGAGTACTCGCCCATGTTATTATACACATTACCGATGCCGAGGTAAGAAGCAGCCAAGTCGGGATGATTCGGAGGGAGAGCTTTCAGACTGATCTCCAGGTCTTTTTCGTAATATGAAAGTGCTTTCGAGTACTCGCCCATGTTAATATACACATTACCGATGTTGTTGTAGGAACCAGCCAAGTCGGGATGATTCGGAGGGAGAGCTAGTTTTTGGATTTCAAGTGATCGTTCATACGATGAAAGTGCTTTCGAGTACTCGCCCATGTTATAATACACCAAACCGATGGTGTTGTAGGATTGAGCAAAGTCAGGATGATTCGGAGGGAGAGCTATTTTTCGGATTTCAAGTGATCGTTCGCACGATGAAAGCGCTTTCGAGTACTCGCCCATGTTAATATACACATTACCGATGTTGTTGTAGGAACCAGCCAAGTCGGGATGATTCGGAGGGAGAGCTAGTTTTTGGATTTCAAGTGATCGTTCATACGATGAAAGTGCTTTCGAGTACTCGCCCATCTTTTTATACACATTGCCGATGTTGTTGTAGGATTGAGCAAAGTCTGGATGATTCGGAGGGAGAGCTATTTTTCCGATTTCAAGTGATTGTTCGCACGATGAAAGTGCTTTCGAGTACTCGCCCATGTTAAAATACACATTACCGATGCCGAGGTAGGAACCAGCCAAGTCGGGATGATTCGGAGGGAGAGCTATTTTTCGGATTTTAAGTGATCGTTCATGCGATGAAAGTGCTTTCGAGTACTCTCCCATGTTATCATACACATTACC
>CAJNOL010001657.1:0-13743 GCA_905250125.1 Rotaria sordida
TCAACTATGACTATAGGATCGGCCACGCTTAAAACTATTATTTTAACATGATTCAGGGATTTGAATAAGCTAAAATTATTAGTTACCTGCATACGTATAGATAAGGCATGTTTCTCGTTATCTTGGATTTATAAAGCAGATAATGATCGTATCTTCTATTCTGTCAATCCTTTCTTTTTTGACTCTTGCTGCCATCTTGATCTCTTTCTTCTTCTACTTATTTTCTTTCTTCATTGATATGTCAACGAAGAAGTTAACAATATAGTAGTATATTATATTTGCTAATATAAATAGTAGAGAAGGGTGTGGGTGTGGGTGTGTGGAAATGTATCTCGTCTCCCATATATCCACGCACATCCTCAATCCCACCCACACCTACACCCAGACTTTCATCCAAAGAAGATAATGTTGTGCATTTGGTAGAGTATGAAGAATGTCATCGATTTCGAGCTTTTAGATTCCAATAAAATGATTATCGCCGATGTCTACTCTCAACAATTGCAGCGATTGCATGAAGTTCTGCTTCAAAAGCGACTGGCTTTGGCAAATCAAAAAGGTTTCGTTTCCCTTATTGACAACGGCTGACCTCATGTGGCAAAGTTGACTCAGAGAAAAATCAAATAGTTTGGATGGAAATTTCTGGCGCACTTACCATACTCACCAGATCTTACACCATCAGATTATTATTTGTTTTGATCCTTTCGAAACTATTTGTGCGACAAACAGTATGAAGCCTTCAATGAGCTAAAATCTGACTTTACTACCTTTTTCGAATCACAACCGGCTAGTCTCTACAAACGTGGGATTAAACGATTGCCGGGAAGATGGGCGAAGGTTGTCGAAAACAATAACGATTATATTGTTGATTGATGTTGGATATCTTTGTTGAAAAATAAATTTGTTGGCGAACCGAAACAAATATGCAGAACTTATGTACCAATTCAATCAATGTACGAGAAAAAGCTTTTGGTAACCACAGAGTGACAGAATAAGCAATTATGAAAAAATTCATATAGATGCTCCAAATTTAATCTTCTCAAGTCTTGACTAAAGCCCAACAGGACGCGACAAATCATTAAGGACACTTTTGCACCAGTATTAAATTTTCAATTATAAAATCAAACGTAATAGTAATCATTCTAGAACAACATCGAACATGAGTTTCATTTGGCGAGAGAGATTGCGCGATAGAGGAGAATAATTTTCTTTTTATAATACAATAAATGCAAACTAAAAGCAAATAATGAGGTTCTCATAGAGTGAATATTATTGAGGGACGTGTAATCGTATATTTACTCTTGCCTATTCGTTCTTTTGTACATGTATAAATGTAGTCTTTAAGCTTGATTGATATTCTTCCTGACAGGCTTATTCATATACGCTTCATTTCATTATATATAAGGCATGAATATTGCTGCATTTTGACTCTTACTTTTTCTATATGACGAATGTACACAGCTCTGTATTCAATTAAGTGTTTATGCATCTACCTTATCGAAGACACTCACGCAAGCAATTAAACGGAGATTTTTTTCATAAAAAACTGTTCTTTTAGAGGACAAAATTCGCATTATTCTCAAATTTATTCCGATGCACTTCTTTGAGGTGAGCCAGACCATTTATGATAGTTTGTATCTAAGTATTTTCTTTCAACATGGAATCTTTTCCATTTTTCTTTTTTTTGCCTACATAACCCGCTTTCTGACTGATTTTTTCTGCCACTCACAAACAAGATTTATTTTTAGTAAGTAGATCAAAACTCTGATGCTGAGATTGATCAGAACTGTAAGATGACACGTAAGCTTATAGTTTCATTTTCTACTTCATCCCTCACCTTTCTTCCATGGTTTTTTACATCATACAGATTCCTAATTATCTTTTTGACCAGTAAAGTAGATTTTTAATGGATAAGTAGAGATATAATCGATCTAATCTAGTAATTTTCTCTTCGAGAATGACACTAAGTTGAGTCATTTTCGAGTTATTTCTGAGTATATTTGTATTTTCAATGGATGCATTCATACTGGTACTTTTTTCTTCAGCACCTGTGCGATAATGGCGCCATTCATGAACCATATAATTCTTTGTCTTTCTTGATCACTTGTACAAATTTCTCTCTTGACTATCTCACGTCCTTTCGTCTGCAGCTTATTTATTCAGGAAGCGAACGGGTGTTAATTCGTCATCTATCTGAAGGTAGATTCATTTGTGTGGATGGCATTATGATTATATATGCGATTAGAGAGAGAAGTGCTGTTGGCGCCTGGGTAGTTACAGGTAAGTCGTAGGTGAAGACATTCTTGGAAGAATAAGTGAGGGATGGGTTTTGTATGTTAGCACTCATTAACAGAGGACTGTATACGAGAAAGATCCGGCGACACATCGTAGAAACTACGACCGTTTACAACAAAAAAACAAGACTGCAATGCACGGTACCTTTACGACTACTGTAGATGATCATAAACAACACGGCTGAATATGATCCTAATACGTTCGGTACCAATGCATCTTGTGGCATGTATACAACGGTATATCCATCACAGTTTATGACAGTTTACAGTCATTTTACCTTCAGTTAGGGGTGACCCTTTATCTTTACTTTTCTTTATAATAAAGGATAAAGATAAATGAATCCTTTACTCTTAAAAAATAAAGATAAATGGATTCTTTATTTTTAAAAAATAAAGTTAAATAAATGAAGTAATAGTTTACTTTTAAAAAATAAATGTAAATGAATCATTTATTTTTAAAAAATAAAAGGAAAATAAAGGAATAAATGATACTTTTTACGACGACAGATAATGTAATTGGAAGAGTGTTAAAATCATGAAATAAATCTGCAGAGAGATTATTACAATTTAAAAATGTAAATTTGATTTAAAATACGTTTCCCAAGATGAAATTGAAAAATAACAGAAATGAAAGCTTTATTTCTGATCTTTTAGGGGTACTAAGAAAGAGGAAAAGCTTCTTGTAACATTCTAATGTGATCTAAAGCTTTATATGTATTCAGACATCTTTGTGAAGCTTTATTTCAGAATCATAGAATGTCTTCATCGGATCGATTATCTCTCAATGTTCATATTTCCAAATAGAAGTTCTTTATAATTTTGAATCTCACTTCTAATTATCCACAACCTTGCCCAATGTACTCTGTATTTTGCTATATTCCGCAAAAAAGTTGATCAATAGAAGTTGTAGAACGATTATTTGCAAATAAGTATTAAATCGATGGTTTTATTTTCACGAGGAGCAATTCTTTTTCCAGGTACTGGAAAACATCCTAATGATACACACACAGACATAAGAGAGACACAAAATAAGGAGACGAAAACAAAAAACAGAAAATAACACACACATAAGCTGTAACGAACATAGTTTTTTGTATGATTTAATTCTCAGTGTATCTACATATAAAAAAAACTTCTTTTTGGCAGGCACTATTTGCCATTGATATATTTATTCTCTATAGTATATCGCAATGCAAATTTAACATGATAATTTGGATAGAAGTTAGACTAGTTTAATAATAGTAAAAAGTTACTTTTTACTTCCAAAAATTTTCATACAAACTTCGAATTCAAATACAGTTTTTTAAAACTATTTAGAAAAAAGTTGAATCTATATTCACGAATCAAAGAAAAGCCAAGGCACATTGTCGAAACTGAATCCTTTCCAAAGAGCAACTATCTACAAAGCAACTTGTTTAGTTTACAGTAGGTAGGACACGATGGATATGTTAATTCTCTATATCCGCATTTAGTTGAAGATTTTTTTATGAAATAAAGTATAAGATCATTGAGAGAAGTTCGCGCAAGATAATTTTTGAAGAATGTCAATTCTATCAGTATGATCTGAATGATTGAAGACTTTAATTAAGAAAAGAAACTCTTCAGCCAAATACAGATATAAGGAGTTGACTTGTGCATCCTTTCCTATCTACTGAAAAACAGGCAAGTTGGTCAACATAAAGCTGATCTATGAAAACGATTCGATTGTCGAACCTTAGTTTGTGTTGTCTTGTATTCGTATGTATGGACTCCAGTTTTCTTAAAGTATTTTCGAAAAAAAAACGTAAATATAGTGGACTATTGTAAGACTAACTCATGTTGTATTGAACTCTGTATGGTAAATTTTCATTTACATGCTCTATGAACAATGTATGTACTATCAATAAAAATTTCACTCATTCTGTTGTTCTTTCTTTTCTTACGAAAGATAATTTTCATTTTTTTTAACAACATAAGATATCTGAGTGTAGTTAGTGATAGAAAAGACCGCTGTTTGTGGTGCACATAGCCAGCAGCAAAGAAAGCTTATTCCGAGGCGACTGACGTCGCTGAAATAAGACTAAAACGCTTTATAAAGAGGAAAAAATTCCTACCAGCGTTCTATCAACACTATTCTTGTCAAAAATATATTTGAAGATAAATATCAATCTTCCTGAGTATACGTAAGCTATTCAAAAAAAGTGATTATTTTAATTTTCTATGATGGCCACAACAAGAAACAAAGTAAACAAACTATCTGCAATACGATTCCCATAATAAATATGAATAAGACGTTCTCTATTGAGCAAATTGCAGAAGCAGTTTTAAAGCGTTATAAAATCCATATTAAAAAAAAATGTCCATTACATTTGAGAGAAAACAAATTCGTGTTTTTTTTATTATAGCGTGCATATTGAAAAAAATAGTAAACAAATACGTTTGAAGAATTAACTATTGTTCATTCTCTTTTCAAGGACCTTTAATGAGAACTAAACAAAGTACCTGAAGTGAGACTGTCTCGATGTATGCGAAAGAGAGACGAAGAGAGAGAGAGAAAAAAATAATAAACAACTATGATGAATCTTATCAATACTTACATAGTACAACTTCTTATAGAAAGAGCAGAAATGTTAGTTTATATGCGATTCATTGCAATCCTGAAAGTAGTGGCAATAGAATAAAAAAATATGTACCATAATTCAAAGAAATTTTTGTTTCTTCTTCACAGAAAGCCACATTATAAATACTATGATAACCGTTTGAACGTGTTTACTTCAGTTTCATTGTACATTGTTCTCATGAATTGTATAGAAAAATGTTTAACCAGATACCCTAACTTTTTAGCTAGTGCATGAGTTAGTTTTCCTTGACTACCTTCAGTTTGAATTGGATATTTTTTCATATTTTAAGAACAAAATTTCAGTAAATTATATAAAGAAACAACGAAATAGAAATCCAATGGATACATAGTAAATAAGTATGTGGAGTTGGATGGAGAGTATAAATTTACATTTGAACTCAAGAGTAGAAAACGACCACAATTGTATCTCATACTCTACCCACATCCCTACTTTGCCGTGTGTTCAACAAAATGTTTCTTATTTCTTCGTATATTTATTCAAGGTCTTTTCTATTAATATATAGCCTATCACAATCACTATAGTCCGATCAATAAAAAATCTGAGTTGAAATTTGGTTTTTTTTTGTATTCTTTTTTGTTTCATGATGATGTGTTCTCTTGTTTTTATGTACTATAGACTGATATAGATTGCTCATATATTTACTATTATAATACTCTAGTGGTCTCCTATCTATACAGTATATCTCAGATTTTTATCCTTCTGTATATGTGTATATATGACTTCAAGTATAGTGATTTTCACAGTCTATTACAAACTTGATTTTCATTTGTATATTAAACCTTGTTTAACATATTTGTTATATGGTATGCATACATGACATTATGTACTAATATATTCCGGGATAACCTTTTATATTGTGCTTTCTTTTTTTTTATAATGACATAAAAAGTTCACATGTTGGTACCAAGACCATAATGACTATGCCACCAAGTGAGCTTTTTATGTCGTTATTTAAAAAAAAGAAAGCATAATATAAAAAATTATCCCGGAATATATTAGTACATAATGTCATGTATGCATACCATATAACAAATACGTTTAGACAAGGTTTAATATACAAATGAAAATCAAGTTTGTAATAGTATGTGAAAATCACTATATTCAAAATCATATATGCACATATACAAAAGGTTAAAAATCTAAGATATACTGTATAGATAGGAGACCATTAGAGTATTATAATGGTAAATATATGAGTAATCTATATCAATCTATAGTACATAAAAACAAGAGAATACATCATCAAGAAATAAAAAAGAATACAAAAAAAATCAAATTTCAACTCAGACTTTTGATTGATCGGGCTATAGTAAGTTACTGGTATTTTTAGTTAAACTAACCAACAGGAATTTCTCATACAACAGTCAATAATTGGAATTTTTGTAATACAATCAACAGAAAGTATATCCTCGAAAATTAAGCTGTGAAAAGCATTTGTTAGCTTGCTGTTAAAATAAGAAATCATATACTTTTTTTGGAACATTAATTAATGATTATGAGTGAGTCTCAGTTTTATTCTTGCTACGCTGACACTTAATTTTTTATTTAAAATGAGAAAAAAAATACAGATAAAATTTGGATTTTCACACAGGTTTCAAGACAGTTACGCATAATTGTTTTTAGCAAATACTGCATCAAGCAGTTCAAATTTACTCTAATGAAGTTATCGAGTAGATGATTTCGAAAAAATAACAGATGATCACACTTTGTAGGAGAGACCACAGGGCAAAAGTCAAGAAAACAGATATTAATAGTATATTTGAATAGTTTCTTGCTCATATTGAAGTTGCCACTTGTGAGGATCTATTGAGATGACTAAATAGATCGTTCTCTACTAGCGTGACAACAGTTGTGAGCATAGACCATTTTCCTCTTATAAAAGATATCTAAAGTTTATATGTCCTTATCAAAATTATTGAACAATACTGATTTGCAAAGCACTAACTTTATTTTCTCATATTCATCTGTACTTTTTTTATTCGAAAGATGTTTTATTTCACGAAAAGCACTATCGAAATCGTGTTACTTTAGCTAAGTTACTTCTGCCATTTGATTCATATCACCGTAATGATCTGACTTGCGTTTTGTACTGGTACTGCAAGTGCAACATCAAGTTTTTTCTTTGAAACGGGATCGCTACAATTGAAGTTTATGATGAGTGTGTGAATGATTATTAAAAACGGGTTCATATTTGTTTCTTTCAGTGAACGTTTTCAGGTGCACGATCACGTTTTCTTCCACCAGCTACATACTCACACTCCTTTCCAAACACATAGAAAGAGTCATGACACCATGCATCCTTCTCACGTTCATAGCGCCAATATTTACAACGAAACCCAACTTCCGAGTTCCAAAAGTTAGATTCTTATCCTCAACCAGCTTAATGCGCCAAGAATTAGATGGTGAAACTATGTGGCTGACTAAATTTCCGTGATAGAGGGGACTTAATTTAAACAGCTTCTTGGAAATCTCCCAAATATATACGTACTTGTCAGTTCACACAAGCAAGCAGACATGCCACGAAACATACAAAACTTATGCTGTTGCTTATAATTCTTTCTGAGGTCAAGGGTATATAGAGTATATTGGGTAATGTTGTGGATAATTAGAAGTGAAAATCAAAATTATGAAGGAATTCTATTTAGAAATATGAACATTGAGTGCTAATCGATCCTATGGAGACATTCTATGATTCTGAAATAAAGCTTCACAAAGATGTCTGAATACATAGAAAGCTTTAGATCACATTAGAATGTTACAAGAAGCTTTTCCTCTTTCTTAGTACCCCTAAAAGATCAGAAATAAAGCTTTCATCTCTGTTATTTTTGAATTTCATCTTGGGAAACGTATTTTAAATCAAATTTAAATTTTTAAATCGTAATAATCTCTCTGCAGATTTATTTCATGATTCTAGTGCTCTTCCAATTACGTTATCTGTCGTCGTAAAAAGTATCATTTATTCCTTTATTTTCCTTTTATTTTTTAAAAATAAAGTATTCCTTCATTTATTTCACTTTATTTTTTAAAAATAAATGATCATTTATCTTTATTTTTTAAAAATAAAGAATCCATTTACCTTTATTTTTTAAGAGTAAAGGATTCATTTACCTTTATTTTATAAAGTAAAAGTAAAGTATCACCCCTGCCTTCATTGTGACGCACGACCTGTGTTCTCAGAAATCCTGCAGGTTCCTAATCGCGCTCTTGTGCCGAATATTTTGTGAAATCTAATCAGACTTGGAGATATTGGACTGCTACCCGACAATTTCTTGTACTATCTGACAACGCATCTCATCGGGTCTCACACGGCCCTTGGTCGAAATCCTCGACCTGCGGACTATTTAATTTCCAATATGAGAGACAAGGATTCAGACTTATTTCTAAATTAACAGTAATAGTGCGTACTTCCTGTACATACTGAGAAACAAAGATACACCCATTCACACGTTATTTGTCTTATAATTGTCTCAGTTCTGTTTCAGAGAAATTGAACAATACAAAGCATACAAGAATGATACGGAAAGATCACACAAAGTCAAAATTAATCGTGGTAGTAGTGGTTTTTTGCCACACTGAGTTGTAGACTGTCTCATCCGCAAGAATAAAAGAACAATAAACTTTACCAAATATCACTTCCACGATGATATTCATGATCTATTATTGCGCAATCATGATTGGCCCTTCAATCGCTAAAATAATATCATCAAAATATGAAACAAGTAGCAATGCTTCTCAGTTTACCTACTTAGAAAATTTGATTGGTTCACTGCACATCTATGCCCCACAACATACTCATCTTGTTGTGCGCGATATGGGTTTGACTTATGGCCAGAGAGAACTGCTGAAAAGATACCAAAATATACAAGTTGTTGCATCGACATATCACTCATTCGAAAATATTCGTTTACTAGACGTTAAGAACGAACTTATCGCTATTAATGATACACTTATTGTTCGAACCCATCAAGATAGTTTACCTCATGTCGATATTATTCGAAAGCGATTTCAACTGGCTATTGTTATTCCATTTATTCGATCTCAACTGGCCAGACTTAAGATTCAATTGAAATTGAGTAATATTTATTTACCGTGTCAATATCGGTATGATTCTGTTGATCTCATCTTCTATCACAATGAGGCTGCTTTGTCATCTCTTGAAAACGAAGTTCGTCAAATAGGCTACGTAAATAAGTGTTATCGAAATATTCGTTACTTAGCGGCCAATCTGACTTCTCGTGAAGATCGGTATCCACTTGGTAGTGCGGTCATGTGGCAAAAGTTGCTTGTCGATAGTAGAGACAGTAACATATCATTACGTGCTCTAGGCTACACACACTTCTTTCTTATGGAACCTGACACACGACCGATTCGTCCCTTGTGGCTTGATGCTATTATCGAACAGATCATTGAAGGACGATGTTCACACTCGTATCATGTTACTGATTGGTGGATGACTGGATCGATCTATCGTGGTTCACGACCGATCGGTCAGCATTTTCTTCACATCAATGGCAATGCAATTTATCATCTTTCATCCAAGTTCATTGATTATGTACAACAAGTCTGGCATATGTATCCATTTGAGTCTCCTCGATCACTTGGCTATGATCTTGATGTTTTTTTATTTCTATTCGACAAAGTTCACTTGGCTAAACAATTGTGGCACAAGTTTCGATTTTCTGATTTTATTCAGAATTGTTGGCATACGGATTGTAAAGACAACAAAACATGCGTTGTTACCACTCAATTTTTATTGGAGAATCCTCGTACTTATCTTATCCATGGCGGTTGTTTTGAGGAGAATCTGCACATTCATCTTGTTCATGGCGATTCTTTTAAGGGAAATTGTCACACTTATCCTGTTCATGGCGATTCTTTTCAGAAGAATATGATAAAGCATAGTCGTAAATGGTTAATATTGTTGTGCATAATAATAATTTTTGCCATCCTGCGACGTAGCCGATGCTACCGATTACTCTTCAAGGATAATCTGTTAACAACCAATCTACGTCAATGTTGTAGAATTTCAAATTAAAAACATACATATGATATTGCTTTTGATAATTGAAGAAACATTGTATTTGTGTAGTAACTAACTCAATGATTTCAAACATATTTTCAGAAGATAAATGTGACTTGAAGGGGGTCTTAACCTATATTTGAAATCATTGAAATCCTGTTCTTTATGATGACACAAAGGACATCGCCGGATAAGGACTTAAATCTGTCACCTTCATGAAACTATTTCTTTTGTCGTTAGGATAACAGGCCATATTTTTCTACACATTTTCATGTATTGGTTTTTCTAAAACTAACATAAAAAAGACACCGGTATCACTTTGTATATCAAACATAGACCGAAATCGAGTCGCGTCAAACTTGCAGAATTCGATTATTCAAACACTCAAAATAATGGCTTTCTCAAATGACACTTGCACGATATCAAAATAATGCTTTAATTGATGGGAAGAGTTGAAAATGAACAGAATAGTAATTTGTATTTTTCTCTTCACTTTCTCTCGGCTATTGGCTTGCTTGTATTATAAAATCTTTTTTTGTTTGAATCAAATCGTGAGCTCTCTTGATGACTATTCTGTATTATCTTCATTCGCCACTCACTCGTCTAGCATGCGGATGTGGGTGTGGGTTCAAGTTGACTATGTGGCTTGTAAAATCCAAGAGTTATGCGATTTGACGACTGTAGTTGTGAAGACAGATAAAAAATTCTTCGTATCTTTATTTTCTTTGACTTATAACATGATTCCACCGATAAATTATTTGCAGTATATGCAATTGGACATCTTGAAAGGATTATTTTTAAACTTCTATAAGAAAAATAGTAGTGAGAATAGTTTGAACAGTTTCTCTTTTAAAAAAATCGCAAATCTGATAGATGTGTATGTAGTTCTATGAAAAATTCTAGATTTTCATTTATAATTTTGGGTGTTATGAATCTTTACAACATTAATATAAACTGCTTTATTAAGACTTGAGACAAAAAACAATCCAGTTCTGGTATTACTTTTTGGTGTTGATATTTTGGATGAAAGCCAACACCCGGTCAGTCTTTACTTTCGTAGAAAAAACTGAAGTCTACTGACTTCTTGGTTTCTCCAAATATGCTCAGCTTACAAAACGCGCCTAGTAGGTTTTATAAGCAAAAACATTTAGAAAAAATCTCGAGTCAATGCGAAGTTTTGCTTGATCATAGTAAACGAAACGTCTGAATTACAGATGTTTCATTTCACTATTATTGCTCTACACGTTCTATTGCATATCAGTAATCTTAACCGAATGAAAGAAGTCAATTGATTTGTTAGAGTCACCGCTCAGTAACTCGACTCGAGCCGAGTCGCGATTTTTTAGACTCCTTGCTGTCTATGTTACTGGCTACAGAAGGGGGTTATATCGAATCATCTAATAAAAAAAAATTTACTGAATCAGTTTTATTCTTCAATTTAAAATGAGTGCTGGAACTCGGTGATTTTATCGTGCTCTCACTCGTTTGCTGTAGACCACTTGTGAATGGCGTTTAGAAAATTTTATGAAAGAAAAAGAATTGTACTAGATTATTTTAAAAGTTCGACGCATAACTCTCTTTTTTTTTGAAAGAATAATTAACGTAAAATTCTCATATCTTAAGTACTTTTTTGTTCCAATATAAATCTGAGATTTTTATAGTATTTAAAAAACTTTAGTGCAACAAACACTACTATTTGCATGGTTTTATGTAAATTTGTCGAATTTACCTACTACCTGTTAAAGATCCTGAAAGGAATAATATTGATTGAGTCATGCTCTAACAAGCATGCTGTATGAAAATATCTGATAGCTCCATCATATTAGGAAAAGATATTTCAAAAAAATTTATAAAATTTTTTGGAGAACTTTTTCAAAGAATATGATTTGTGAAATAGTAGTCTCATCAGACAATGCGCATTAAAAACATTGCACAAATTCATATAATCGTTCTCACGAGGTAACCAGTTTTCTTCATGTTAGTAAATGTTTTGCATCACAATAAATAAAAATTGAGAAAGTAGCAAATAGAATCATCATCGTCTTATCTTCTTGTGCAATAACTTTCTTTTTCTTGGACGAAAAAGGGTATGGGTGTTGGTCTGGGTGTGGTTCTTCTCTTCCCCTGAATCCTTCTGTCACATTCACATCCCACAGTGTGGGGTGTCAGTTTCTGGTTCTGTTCTTGGAAACCCGGAACGTGGAGTGGGTTTCGTTCTCGTAAACTCAGAACCTGGAGTGGATTCCATTCTTGGAAACCCATACCGGCTTGATACGGATTCAAAGAATAAGTAATGTCCATAAGTCTCAATATAATCAAAAACGCGCGGAAATGAATCTTCGAGTTGGTTGCATTCCCAAGGAATAGAACGTAGAGAATGGAAACCCCGATATCCCTACCCTACATGCACATCCATCGATACCTAGTCTCTAGCCCCTTGAATGGTATCAGAGATATTTACGTAAAATCTTCCCAGGGAGTTTTGGAGCGCTCTGTATATGCGATAAATTTTTCTTTCTTTTTACAGATAAGAGGCAACAAACTAAGACAGCAGCATCAACACACCACACAGAAACGAAGATAAAAACATCATGATGTTCTGTTTATCTTTCCAACGTGTGTATGCTGTAACATATATATATATATATATATATATGACGGATTCTTCTAAGATAATGTTATTTGCTACTGAAAAGAGGATTCTATCAAAAGCAGTTGCCCTTACTCTGACAGTCAGAATTTCAAGCGGAGTACAGGAATAACAGTACAAGCAATAAGTAAGTGTTACCATCTTTTTTGCATTCGAGTCCTGCTCAAATGGCAGTTTTTACATTGGAATAGGTGTTTTACTCAAAACTCTACGGTTATTTAAGTGTAAATAGAATGAAACTTTCCTATTTATTAGAAACGATTTTCAAACTTTTGTTTTCATCGTTTTCTGATAGATGCGATAATTGATTTTTAGATTCAGTTTTTGAAGACAGTCTTAAATATTCTACTATTCAAAGTTTCAACTTTCAAATATTGAAGTATTCAATTAGTTAGATATATAGAGGTATCTTGATAGTGGAAGGGAAACCTTTATGGATAATGGATAAAATTGGAGACACAAAGTTTTGACGCGGCAAAACACTTAAGGAGTAAAACTCTTTCTTTTGAAATATGTTAAATACTTGAAATGACTTCAATAGTTGAATTCAACTTTCAAGTTTGACATTGCTGCTAAACATCTGACTTCCTTTCATTGAAATATTAACAAGTTATTGTTTTCAAAGAGTGACAAATTGATTTTTTTCACATCAATAATCACAGTCAAATGGCCACAGTTTTAGAAAGATTTTAAGAACTTCAATGAAATCAATAACGTAGACAACTGTCACATAGGATATCATAATGAAAGATCAACTAGGTCGTAAAAGCGTTCTTGTACAGAAGTATGAAGGTCAAAGAAAGATAGATTCTATCCATCATCATTCATGATATTTCTCATTCGACTTATGCAATTTAAGAGCATTTTTGTAGCTAATCTACTATCATCATGTAATATGTAAATACAAATTTTCGAATCATCAGCAAAAATACTAGCTAAGAATCGTTGGAGTAAAGACGTTTGTTCACTACCGTTAGTAATTTATGAGAAACTATGATTTTAAAATAATGTAAATATTAAAACTATGACAACATCATTCGATTAATATATAAAATGAAATTTTGTTTTATTAATAGGAAAGATTAATACAGTATCTCTTCGGAAACATTTGTTGAAATTAAACACCACGCAAATTCTATGATGGCAAGTAGCACCTCAAGC
>CAJNOL010001657.1:13843-44791 GCA_905250125.1 Rotaria sordida
TCGAAATTAATTCTCCTGTTCTTCAAATCCAAACTATTGATTGGAACGCCACTATCAAGATCACTCCTTCCGACGAAAAGCAGGACAAATACGTCGATTTAACTATAAATCAACTGGAGAAAGAGGTATCATCCCTATTACTAGATGAAAAACCAAAAGAAGTTATTATACCGCCAAGTATCTTAACAACAGATGGTGAATTAGCAATAGAAAATTCACAATTACATAGCCAAGAGAAAGCATATCCAAGTTTTTTATTTGGTCTTAATGAATCCATTGATAAAGAAATAGACTCTCTATTAGAAGACCTTATGTATTTGGCTCCCATGGATAAAAACGGACCGATGAATGGTCAATGTGGTCCACAAACTGATCAAATGGAACAATTTCTTTCCGATGCATTTGGTTTCAAAAATATTTCTGGAAAATATATTGTTCCGGGCATAAAATCATTTCAATTAGACAAACCTCTGCATGGTTTGAATCCAAATACACAAATTCATTTTCCTAAGAATATGGCAGATTCATTTACAATGACTGTACAAGAAATCATCGATTGGCAACGTTCATATAAAGTTTATGCTGATAAAACAACTAAAGGAATAAATAAAGGATTTCTTAACCGTGCTTTACAAGGACAAAGTCAAGATGGTGAAGAAGCCTTTCGTATGAAATATGTCGTACGCATTTCAAAATGTCCTATCTTGATGGAATTCGATGCTAAAATTATATCTCGCAATGTGAATGAAGATTGGCCTAATCGAATTAAACTTGTTTCCATTACAGGTATTGATTTTGCTGGTCGAAAACATGACGTAGATGATATTCTTTACTATATCTCGAATTGGGAAGAAATTTATCACATTGATCAACGATCAAATTTACCAGCACTCTATAGTGAAAGAGATTTTTATCGAAAAGTGAATAGACCACGAGGTGAACTTAATGAAGAACGTGTTCGAAACAATTTGATCCGTATGACTAGATTACGATTACGTGCATGTGATGAGGAAGATATTCAGATTGTTGTTGAAATAGGTATCGGACTTGGAGTATTTTCTGGTAGTCATATTGGAATTGATGCAAAAGTACGAGCACTCTCAGCAGAAGCTATTCGAATAGTACTTGAGCAAGATGGACCATCATACAAGAATATTCGTGCTATCGTTTTTGCTCTACCTATATTCAATAAAAACAATTCTAACGATCGTCATCTCGATGTTTTTAATGATTTTGTTGATGAATTTCGTAAAGCACAATACAATGGTCCTATACCGGTACTGATTACTGATCAAGACATGCATCGAATAACTGTAACTATCGCTCGTCATGGTTTCACTGTTGCCGAAGTAAATCCTGGTGATTCACATGGTGTTTTTGGTGGATATTGGCAAAATCGCAGATCATCTGTACAAGGAAAATTAGCTCTGACAACAGCCGGTTTACTCGTACAACATCATCTTATCAATCCATGCGTACTCGATACGGATAACTATCACCTCTTAGAAATCGATGAAGTAGCCACTTTAGATAGGCGACGCATTATATCGGATGACAATGAGTGACCTGTCACCAACCTATTGTCGTAAACAATACTTGTTTTTTATCATTGAATAAGTTTTCATGCTACTCACCGTTTCAAATTTGAGATCATTTTGACCATTTTTTCAATATTCAAAATAAAATTGGCATAAAAATATATTCTTAAATGCCTGAAAAGAAAGACAAAACTACAAATGTACAAAAGGTTAATTCTACTTTGATCGAAAATATCGAAATTATATAGATTATTGTGTAGTTAAAAGCAAAGAATTGTATACATTTATTCCATTTCTAGCATTGATTTGCATAAAAAACCGGAAGAACTTCAATCAACAAATTAGCTGGAATTGCGCAAGTTTTCTATCTATGTCTTTTTTTGTTCCTATAATAAGATGTGACGAGTCGGTAAGAAGATTCCATAAATTGATCAGACCATCATTGTATCATTCATGAAGAATATTCATACGATTTTACATTGTTGTTGGTTTGGACATTGAGTATCTTTGTACCCATACCTTTATTTGTGTTTGATCATTTAAATGCTTAAAATTTTTAACGAAATACGCCTGAAAAGCGCAAGTATTGCCTATAAATAATGACAGAAATAGTTGTATGGAAAAACGATAAAATTATTTCTTTTTTTTTTTTGAAGTGATAGCATGGTTATCAATTATGGTTCCAATCATTATAGTAAAAATACTGTCGAAAATGCGTCAAATTTAGACTTTTGTATAATACCGGGTAGACCATAAGTAAGGTAACCGACAAAAAATTAAATATCTCCATTACGGCTCGAGCAAACGAGCTGATTTTTTTACCAATGATAGATACATGTGCAAGCTTTATATACATAAAGACATGCCTAGTGAAACCCTTTGTTAAGTATACTGTTTTTTCCTACCTGTGAAAAAGTAAAATTTTTGTGTTGATATCAGTAGTGATATTTAACAAAGGGCCTTTCTAGGCTTGTTCTTTTCTATCATTAGTAAAAAGTTCAACTCTTTTGCTCGAGTCATAATGGAAACACTCAATTTTTTGTCGGTTATCTTACTTATCGCCCACCCCGTAGATACGCGTGTGAGAAAGAATGAACATAAACGCGCTCATAAAACTAACTCTATAAACATTTATACGGCCATATATTCATATTGGATAGAAAAGGTTTGTATACATTCTTACTCAAAACTTAAATTTCCTGGTATCCAGATCACTACTTATTTTTTATACGCGTTGAAATACTTAGAAACGACTACTTTTGAACGTTTATATGGATTTTTATCAAATCCTGTCTGCTTTGGTATTACTCTAATAAAATCTCTGGCTTTATATTATAAAAATCTGATGCCATCGAAAATAGTCTTCCATGGTCATTACGATCACTTCTTCTTAACAAGTGATTTCTTCTTTCAATGCATTGGTCCGATTTTAGATGCGATTGTGAGCGTGGTTACGGGTATGACTGAAAAACCAAGACATACCTATATCCACACTCTCATACCTCACATCTACACATCCCACACTCACACCCATATTCACGCACACCCGCACTCTACATTTAGTACTCACCACAATCAGCAAGAAAAATTAAACCCAGAAACTTGTACCCACATACAGTATTTGATTTTATTATGTTACTTTTTATGTGTAAAAATCGTTGTCGGACTCTTTTGTTGCTGTCACTATGATTATATTTTACCCTTTTTTTTCCTTTTTCTTTCATTTTGCATTTTTAACAACACATTTTATCGATAAGAATCGCACGTGGCAAAAGAACAAAATGCAAGCGAAGAAGTAATCAAAAAAAAACACTAAGGTTGCAAGAAAAAACAACGAAATCAAATGAATTACGACTCAAGTTTATTGTTGAATACAAAATAATTCCTTATCATATATTTAGTCTCTGAATTCTTGCAGGTTCTTTCATCAATAAAGGTTTACCATTTTATATGGCCCTGCTGATAAATTTCCACTGAAATGATTCTCTACGAACGTTGTGAAAATGAAAGTGCATGATAAGATCCTTGCTAACACATGTTAATTTAACTCAGTTTCATATTGCATACAAACTTTTTAATGGTTTTGCTAGACGAAAAAAAAAACATTGCACAATTCACTGATTGCTTATCAAACTTTTTAATGCACCAGTGAAAGCAGAAACTCAAACATATATTATGCAAATAAATCGTTTTGTCCCCGAAAAAGAATGTCGAGAAAGTATGAAAAGCAAGAAACTGCTATTCGGTCTCTATGAATAGGATATTTTTTAAAAGAAATCTGTTTGGCAATCCAATTAAAATATTGTGACAAAATGTATTCATTCATCTCATCGATTGAATAGTACCAAAAAAATGAATTATCTTAGACATATCATCAAAAGATTCATCATACTTTTTAAACTTCTGAATTCAAAGTCATAGTCCTTTACATCGATCTATGTCTTAATGATTAAAAATTTTATGAATTATAAATCATCTAATAAAGAATTTCATCCTGCACAATATGATATCACATAGAAAAACTTACTTTATATTATGTGTCAACCATTCATGTTTATTCGAGTTTTCAACCGAAGGGACAAGAGTATTTTCACTTTTTCGATTGATAAGTTTTTTTTAAAGATTCCAATAAAAATATCTAATTAAGAAGTTCGCTCTACCCTCTCAATTACAATCGAAATACAGTTCCAGTTTTTAGTTCATAGAAAAAAGATGAATTTGTTTTACAAAGGTAGGACCGAGCCGAAACAGGATTTGAAGATTCTGTTTAGTGGAAATCAAATACAAAATTTACTGTTGTTTTTGGTTCTATTTACGGCAACTTTTCGATAAGAATTCCATAAACCTCACATTGTCATTACTCTGAAGAAATCCTAAAAAAATTTCAATGTGCGATTCAATATAGTGGAAACTTTTGTTGATGGGCTAGTTCGATTATTTTCGCAATCATATCCTTTCTTCTGAAAATCATATGTTTTCGTTGTTTTTACGACTTAAATCAATCAATAAAGACTATGTTTCGAAAGATATGAATGATAAAAAGTTTGATAATATGATACGAGGAACGTGTCAAGCCTTGATTGCATATGATTTCTTTCTTATCGTCTTGTTCGTGGATATACAATTTCTTCGAGTTGGGAAGAACGAGAAAAAAAAAGAATCAAATAAAAGTACCTCTCATACTAGTGATATTTTAAAGCATGTCACAATTCAAAGACATAAGCAAAAGAGAGAAAGAGAACGAAAGAGAGAAGGATTAGCAGCGAGTATCAAACTACTTCAATTTTTCGATCGTTTGCACCAAGCAACAACGCAATGTTGGTTCTCATACACGCTGTCGTCTATTTTCCTTTGTTTATTTTAACTGATGCAATCAATCCTCATCTTTACATTGAAAGATATCGAAATTCATCTAAATCCATTCTGTCTAACTATACCACCACGAATATAATTCTTTCATCGCCTCATGCTGGCAGTGACATGCCAGAGGATGTACCCGATCGTACGATAGGTGGTTGTCGACGAGCAAATTCAACTGTATGTTCATTTCAGTTTGATGATCCATGTTCTGATGGTGTACGTTGTTCAGTTACTACAGTACAAGACTTTGCAACTGCTGATCGATTCGCCGAAGATGTAGCCGATAAATTAAATCAAACTTATGGTATTATACCATTTCTCGTTGTCGCCAAATGGAATCGAAAGAAGATTGATTTTAATCGAGAAATGAGTGAAGCAACTTTCAATCATCCGGAAGCGATTAAATCATATCGTAGTTATCATGATTATTTAGAAGAAGCCATTGCTACAATTGAGAGAAAATTTCATGGTCAAGGTTTACTTCTCGATGTTCATCAACATGCACAAGGAAAGTAGGTTGATTGCATTTGATAATTCAGTTTTCCCG
The DNA here is from genome assembly GCA_905250125.1 of Rotaria sordida. NCBI lineage: Eukaryota > Metazoa > Rotifera > Eurotatoria > Philodinida > Philodinidae > Rotaria > Rotaria sordida. The sequence goes on from CAJNOL010001657.1 coordinate 19,289, forward strand.
TTCTTTTTTTTTTTTGTATTCAGTTATACAATGGTCGGAACTCTGCTAACTGGAGCTCAACTCAATCGTGGCGAATTATCTTCGACTTCGATCGAATTACTTATTCGGTCATCTTGTTCTCAGAATCGGAGCGAATGTATTCGAGGTTCAAAAGCATTTGGTACTTTTCTGGAATCAAACGAACTCGGTATTGCTTATCCTTCATTAAACAATCCAATGCCCGGCAATAAGACTTTTTATGCTGGCGGTTTTATCACAAAAAATTATATTTCACGTATCAATGCTATACAAACTGAGCTATCCTATGTAGTGAGAGACGGGTTCGATCGACAATTTTATGCAACAAGATTCGCTCGAGTTCTAGTTGATTTTATGCTTGCAAATGACTTGTTGCGAACTGATAATGTCACACTGCCGCATTCGCACGGGATAGCATTGTTGCATAGCAATGCATATTTTTGTAATATTTTCTTTCTATTACTGTTGCTATTCTTCTGCTCTCCTGTTAAAGATTAATGATACCTATACTGTTTCATCTTGTTTTCTTGCTATATGTTTAAAAAAAGAGTTAAGTGATGTTTTACTCTTTTAACATACAATATGTTCTCAACTGTTTCAAACAATCAACTAAACAATCTCTCAGCAATTAACGAACTATAGCAAACATGATTTTATCATTACAGTACATGGAATGAGATATTGGATTTCAGCCTGTTTTGAGTATGGGTATGGATGTGTAAAGAGTGAATGCACAATCGCAGCCACACCCGCACCGCATCTCATTCTTTTGTAACAATCACTTATTCTGTCACATGCTATTCAAAGAAGTTTCAATATTAATTGCATACAAATATACAATTTCGTGTAATTTTCTCAATTAACTTTCTTGTTAATGAAAAAAAAATTAATATAATTTTCTAATGATCAATTATTACAGTCCACGAAAATTCAATTTCTCCACTTCGATTTTTTTTGCTTTTTATTACTATACGTTTTGTATCTATTAACCTACTATATATAGAAAGAAAGCCCAGAACGCGCCGTATCTTTTGGTATATTTACATAGAACATCAAGTGCAGTTTCGAAATGTAAATAGTGTATTTAAAAAAAGTGAGTGACATTTTTTCCTTTACAAAAACGGGTATCCATAATTTTGTAACATTTTTTGTTTCGCATAGATCTCGGCTTAGGTAAATGATAAAATCTTGAATTTTTTTCCAAAAGATGCACTATGGAAAGCTCTACAAAAGTTGTACTGATCGGATTTCTCTTTACCTGTTCTAGTAACTTTTCTTATACTCACAATGAACAGCTTACATGGCAACGTCACTGCCGATCATATTGAAAACTCTAAAAAACTTACATAGATCAATCTGATCGTGAATCAGAAAAGACTTCGAAATATTTAAAGTATGATGGAAAGAAACACTACTGTCGACACTAACATGTAAGTTGTTCATTTTGAGTATTAAAAAAAAGTATTAGAACGGGTAAAAAAGAAATTCAATCATACAGCTTTTGTAGAGCTTTCCGTGGCACATCTTTTGGAAAAAAAATTCAAGCTTTTATCATTTACCTAAGCTGAGATCTATGCGAAACAAAAAATTTCGCTCCTTTTTTTAAAACACTGTTTACATTTCGAACTGCATTTGTTGTTCAATGTAAATATACCAAAAGATACAGCGCGTTCTGGGCTTTCTTTCAAACAGGTAGAACAACGGATGATCCACCGTCTTCAAAAGGTTAAAATAGAATTAGTTGTTAATGAAATGAAATATGATGAACAGACAAGTGAAGTTTTATTTGAATCATCAAAAATTTAAAATCCCACATACGATCAAAATAGATAATAGTAAAATTGATTTCAATCAATTGAAAAAACGTCCTAAAGAAGTTTATATTGTTTCATAAACACACTCATATAATAGTATGAATCAAACATGTTCAAATATAGAAGCCAAGATTTTTAAAGAATTTAATTCTTACATAGATGCTTATGATGTTTCACGAAAAGAGTCATAGTGAGAAGGCTCCACCAATTAGCGACGCATTTGTTTCTTCAGAATTAGCATCATTTTTCATAAGTTATATGTAATCACGAGTATATACATAGTAGAAATAATCGCGACCTAGTTTATGGCGTAGCTGGCTTTTGTAAACAAAAAAGTTCTGTTTATATCAGTATTGGCTATAAAATAACACTAGAGGAACAGCTGGGGATATATTCGAATCAGTGATCAAATATAGTATATATAACTACATTTTCATAGATAAAAACTATCAATTTTAGATACTTGACCTTTTGTTCTTTCATTTTATATGTCGTTTGACGTGTCGTACTCAGAATTTCGTCGATTCTCAGGTAAAAAAACGAGGGTGCGAGTGTGAGAATCTTTTTTTCATCGAAGCTCATTTATATATTCTTCAATTGTTATTTGATTTTTGATAGGGAATTGATTGCTGAAAAGTAATAGTTAGAAGTAGTTGATTGTTTTGTATGATAGACTTATCGGTCGATCTGTTTTCAATTCAGTTTTTGAAATATTAAAATTATAGAGTACTTATTGTTATAAAATTGATTCGAATTTCGATATGCTTTTCTCTCATGCAAATTTCAAAATTAGTACCGATGTGAGATTTGCCACATTAGTCACACATTAAAGCTATCTAATGAGATCCTTAAGCAAGATTGAAAAGCGTCATCATTTGCTTGACGCTGAAACCAACATTTAGACTCTGTACAGTGTGATCAATTCGTGCAAGAATTTACTCACTCACGAATTTTCCAGGCTGATCGGGGAACAAAATGAAATGAATCTCTTCCTCGAGTGTCTTTACAAAAGTGTGAAGTGACTGTTTATTGTTTTTGTTGGTCATTAATTTTTTGTTCTTGCTACTGGATTGATGATACATGTAAGATCGCTGGACTAGTATAGTGAGCAATACGTTGCAGAAAATCTTGATTCGATTAAGAGACCAATGGTTAGACTGATTATTCGAGACACAGATCCAGTTGATGAATACATGCCTCGACCAGCTCAGTAACACCCTCGAGAAGACTACAAGAAGTCGAATATTTGCGCTGAGAGAGCAGAAAGAAAGCTTCGACAAATGCCGGAAAATGTAGTCCTAAAAGACGAAAATCATATACGTCACAATGTAAATGCATATACTGATCAATTAATGCACATATTTCTGACTAAACGGCATCGTCTATTAATTTTTGACTTACCGGTTGCCGGAGATTGCGAAGTGAATTGTCTACATTTGTAGAAGATTTGAATGTAGAGCAAATCGATGGATGACATAGTGGCTGATTGATCGATAATGCCGCAGATGCTATTCAAACAGAATGAAACCGACTTTAGTCTATCAACTGGCAGACACGTGAAAAACAGACGAAACGTAGAAATAATTGTTGATTATGAGAGGAAAGCAACTAACATTCGCCTTTTAGCACATATGCGCATATTTTCAAGAAAAGAAAACTTTATAACGTGTATCAGAAAATGAAAAATGACTATTTTTCTCTCCTTAGTTGAAACCATCATTATGAGTGAAACATTCAAATTCCGTGCTGCTCACGTACATTTGTATCTTTTCGTTAAATCGAAATTTTAGAACACAAAAATGTGACCTCAATATTTTTCAAGTACAACTTCAGATTCGGATTGATTCACTCTAAACATTTGTAGGTACCGATCCTTGAGTTTTACGTGAGAAACGGGGTTCATATCCTTGCAGACTTTCTGGATCAAGAAATCTGAAGTTGGCGTTGAGAAATTTTGAGATTATACTTTTGTCTTATTAAATCTGGAGGCAAGCAGCGTGAAGCTGATAGAGAAATAGTTAAGAATTGTCGTTTGATGGTACCGCATTTTCTGCGAACATCAGATGTTGAGCAGCAGGGAAGTGGGGAAGCAAAATTCTTTTTGAATTTTTTCAGACGGAATCGAAGTGAATCTCTATTATTCCACTTGAATAAAAGGCAATTTGTACGAACAGGCAAACCAAAAAAAATATGCTCGTGCTCTAGACACACGGCAATCCTACAGATGAAAACTCCATAAACTACAGAGCTAAGAGCTCTTTTAATAAATTGACTGTGGATTTTATTTTGGGTTCTGTGCAGAACAATTAAAATTGGTACCTCATGTAAGTAAAACCCTAGCTCCCCTCAAAGCAAGGAAGCTATTCTACAGCTCGAAGGCTCGAGGTTGAACAAATCTACTTTTAAATATCCAAGATATTTGATCTATGGGATCATGACTAGTATTTTAAAAGTCATCTTTGTTCTTGAATAGACTTTTATAGAAAAAAAAGGATGCGTGTTGCGACATGTCAGCTGTCATGCAACTGAATATTCTATCATTGACTTCTTATTTGAAATTGGAAAAAAGTGTTTCTAGGATAATTTATGAGATAATCGAGACCTACCTAGCCAAGTTACGAAATGATCGATTAGTCATTGCTTTGTATCCATGCTTGATCACTAATTCAATGTAAATGAAAGCAATTTTCTCCAAAAGAAACATAGGCTTGTATTTGGTTTGAGACGTTGATGGAAAGATAATCTTGAGTAATTTCATTGAATTAGCTATTCGAGTATTAGCGGTCATAGGAATTTGAATCATCGACGATTCGATCATATTTCGATTGTCTGCGATGGTCAATGGTCCATCTAGTGTAGACAAATTTGAATTGCCGTCGACCAGAGTTGAATCAGATGCTCTATTTGCTGTATCTTCAGTGGAAGCTTGTGATCCTTTTCCTGTATTGTTCAAAGTTGTATTGACTGGTTTCGTAAGCGTTCTGTTTCTAATCGTGATCATCGATTGAGTAAAATTATCCGAGCATCGATCGGGCAATTCTGAATTCGATGACACTTGATGTTCTTGTTCTTCATCCAGAAATTCTTTCGAAATGCAATGCGATGAGTGAAAATTGAACGGACTCAGCTGCGGGTCATTACGGGTCTTCGTCGCATATGTCATCTTAATTTTACTGCGTACTTCTGTTTGACGATGGACCATGTTATTGTCTCCTTGAACCATGATTACATCGTTCGCATCTAGCTGATTACCATATCGTCTGTATTTCCTACGAAAAAGTGGTGAATTCTGCAACTTTATTTCTTTCATAGGAGATTTGCTAAACTCGATACGCGAATGAAAAGTTTCTCACTCAACTTTTATTCGATCTCGTGAAAAAAGTTCTATTGATCTAGTACTGATGCTTTCTACTTACATCACTAGTTTCAATGTTTCCAAGACGAGTGGTTTCTTGATTTCTTCGTCAATCGGGCTTGGCTCGTGAACAAGTTTGCCTGAAATGATCAATACTGAACTGTCTGATATAAATAATCACTCTTACCAGTTTCATTGACGTGATCAAAATCGATTCGTAGCGAAGGATTTGCATTGACTTCAAGTAAAATTGGTTTTAGTCGATCAGTGAGAATAATATCAAAACCGATAATCTGCAAAATTTATCAAAATTTACAGTTCTATTTCTGCTAGTCGTGGTTGTAAGAAGACTTCTGTGAAACAAGCAACGTGGGACAAAAAAAACGAAGCCCAGGGCAGGATGCTGAAGGCCAGAAGCAGCACAAGAAATAGTAAGTAGAAGGGGATACGATTAAATGCAGAACAAAGGCCTGTTGCAATGCAGACTCGTCCTGACGTGTCTTATCTATGTACGTCATAGAAATAAGAATTGTTAACTTGGTCTTTGAAGTTTATTAATATTCGAAGAGAATATTTTTGCTCCGTGTGTTTATTCTCTTTCATGTACAGATGTTCGAATACTAAGGATTCAGCATAAGAGCATGATGGAATAACGTTAGACTAAAGAGGGCATTATTTTTCCATTTGAAAATCATCCTTCGACATATTGCACACAACCAATCAAAAATAAACAACGATAGAGTATTAGAAGAAAATAAATGCTGTGCCCCATCCTATCCTTTGAGATGACATAGCATGGAATTGTCCGCTTCCACACGAAGTTTTAATGAATAACACGTTCACTGGTAACAGAATGTCGCTATAATCTTGCTGAACTTAGTTTATCTTATTCTAAGTTTTTGCTGCTTTCCGATCCATTCAAGTAATCAATGTTCTTACACCAGAACTCTACAACACACGACATATTTTATATGTCATTGTGTTCCTATTCGATAGATCTCTGCTATGTTCTGACAATGACGGCATCAGTAAAGCGAAATTTTCGTTCTAATGAGCTTATGACTTTACTCATGCTAATAATTTTCTGATTTCTCATCTGTTTACCTTCAACAAAAACTCTTTTACGTTTTTTTTTATGAAAGATGCTAAATTCTATTGTGGTTTTTGCACAAATTCTGGAAAAGCTAGAGAAAGCTCGATGAATTTTTAGGTATTCCATGGAACTTTGATTCGCCTGTCAGACGCCGAGCTGTTACATTGAACAGATGTTTCCTATAATGTTCGTCATAAACACTGACAGAACAGAAGAAATTTCGTCCAGTTGCACTCAAAAGAGCTAAGTTTTTCAATATTGAATTGAAAAGTTACCCACTTTTCCTTATCCCTTCCCACCATTCAGCACTCGTATCACTACTGTTTTTGATACCTGAAAGCATCTATTTTGTTTTCGAGTCATTGGCAACTCCATGGTGTATTCGACACGAAGTTCAGGTAAGATGGCTAAGACCGTCTTATTTATCATTTCTTTGATCATCTCTTTGGCTCGTTCGATTTCTCTCGAACTGAATAATTGACCCAGTTGTGTCCAGACAAGGCTTAATTTTCGTTTGCTGGCATCGGTTTGTTTCTCATCTAAGGCATGTTTGTAATTGGCACTGCGTTTGTTTAACGAATAATTGGTTAAATGCATGAACGTTTCATGAAGATTTTTCTTCGATGGAGCTTGATAATTGACCGTAGCGAAGCGCACTAAACCTTCGTCATAGAGCAGAACTTCCAAAGGATCCAATTTATGAATCAATACATAAATTCTCATATCGAATTTAAGCCCATTGATTAGTAGCGGTCGATCAATGTATTCTGACAATGAATCCGAATGAAATATTGAATTCAGAATTTTATACATTACCTTGAACGATATGCGACCGATTAGTGACATTACAATGAGTTGGATCTTGAATCAAATAGATGCCTGCGCCTTCTGATCCATCTATATAAAGCGAATAGAAATTAATTGTATTTTCTATTGAATTACTGAACAAACCTGATGGCTTGACGATGAAAGTTGTTAAAGGTCGACGTCGGCGTCGCTCGTTGTTGTGTATCGAGCGAGCATCATTTTGGAATTGTTCGATTTGTTCGGGTAGAAACCACGTTTTTGGATAGAAATCGAATTCATCCGGAAATAGCATTCGCATGACGTTCAATGAACGTGTCAAATTGCTTTTACACATGATATCACACATACCTATATGTTATATAGTTCTTAGATTCGAATGTGGATGTGGATGGAAAATATTAAGGATTTAAGTGTGACTTAGGAGAGAAGATAACTGTCTTCAATAGATCTAGTCCTCTAAACATCTATTGTTGACATCGAAAGCCACACATGCACTCCACAAATATATTGCAGCATATTGTCTATGTAACTGTGAGTTCTTCCAACATTATGTTCATGCAGATCTCTTCAGTGACTTCAGCTCTCGTCTCTCGTCAAATAGACGTGCAGAAAGTTTCAGCATAGATTTCTCCGGCTCGTTGAAGCCGAACAATGCAAAAGAAATAATTTTCTGACATTATTTGCATGGCATATAGAAACCCTCTCACATTGATTGTGTCGTCTTTATGAAGGAAATCAACAGGACTTTTCTTCCTTATTTGATCACTAATCATAGTGCAAACCTACTTGCAAAGCTTCAGCTTTAAAATATAACGGGACACTCATCATCATTTTTCATTCTATGCAACGATAGTCAGGAATATAGCCAATAGTGGAGTGTAGTGAAGTATACACACCTCCTTCTTTGAAAATTTTCAGTTTTTTTACAGTGACAATCTTAATTCTTTTATTCGAAAAAGTTCTGACACAAAAAATATACAGTTGAACATGCCCAAGTTTGAAAATAATTATATTTGTAACCGTACCACTGTCAAACTACTTCCTAACAAGTGTTTACTTTTTTCTCTTCGGTCAATTCCTAATGGTGGAGTATCAGAACAAAAAATGGATAGCAAAACAGACCAAGCAGCATTGATTCCAGTTCTGCTTTGATTGCTGAAAATTCCAATCTACAGCGTGTTCACAGAGCAGAAAGAAGAATATTTGTGTTAAAAGGGATTATCTATGTCAAAAGTGACCGATATCCGATGGTAAAATATTGCATCCCGTCTCGAGCGAAGCCCTGCTTTTCTTACTTCCAGTGTGATACACAAATTAATGTAAAAAGTCGTTTTTTTGTGAAAATGATGTTAATTGTTTCCTTCGTACTACTCGGATTATAATTAAAAATTAAGGCTACTTGAAACTGGTATTCAATTAATCACACCGAGACAAAAGTTAATTGTTTTTGAAAAGGCATAGCGTGAGAATTTTGTTTCATACGATGAAGGTGTCGTTATTTATGATATCATACCGGGAAATTTGTTCACTCTAGCTGAAGTTAAGCCGAAATTCCTATTGCCTTCGTGAAATGTTCCTGAATGCCAATAGATATCTGAATCGGTGAAGGAACTAGTAGTACGCTAGAATGTAAGATAAAATCAAACATGAAGGGAAGATCGAATCAACCTACTTCTTTCCAGTTGAGTTCTTGTAGACACATTCGAAGAACTTCGATATTCGATCGAGCTTGGCTGGTATCGACTATAGGTACACGTTTGCCTGACTTTTTATATTTTCTTTGTATTGTTGGTGACACAAGTGTTTTTGATGTCATTGTTGAGAAATTTGCATTCGACAATAATCTAAAAAATATTTATTTTCTTGAAATCCTTTAGATAGTTTCCGGATTTATGACTATATGACACTCTTTACATGTTTCCGAGCTTCGAAAACCATTTCCACATAATCTAAGAAGTATTCAGACACTTAACTAATCATGATTCATACCTCGTTTCAAGCGATATCTTGTAGCATCTTACTAGTTAGTCAATATCTGGGATTTTCAGGGACCCAGGAAGTTAAACATCAAATAGTTGAATCGTTTTGGTATGAACACAAAGTCTAAAAGAAGACGACATTTTACCCAATCTTATCGTATACTGTTTTCGAAAATCTCGAACACCAGTGTGTGTAGAATAATGTCCTGATGTTTTAGGTATCATCGCCTTCAAGATGAAATCAGATAAAACAAGAAAATTGCATCGAATTGATAGTTACCATAGAAATATAAAAGCAAATGAATCGTTTAGATTCATATTTCATATCGATAACGGTCTCAAAGATGAGAAAAAAAAATTACTTTTAATAGTCTTTTCTTCTTATATTTATTACGGGAGGCAACGCAATTCTTATCGCACGCCATACTAACGTCACGAAGGAGAGATGTTGATGGCAACCAGCCTGTGATTCACCATCGACTAGAAAAGAAAAGAGAACAACATGATTCAAACAATATTTTACCTTAAATTGTTGTTTTTCGACTGCTTGACAACCATTGTTACCATGATCTTGTTGGAGAGAACGTGTGCGAGAAAAAATGTATACAAATATTTCACTAAATTTATTGAGGATTCCTGTGTATTCGTCAAATAGGACTATGGGTATTCGTTTTACTTATACCCACACTTATACTGTGCGCCATCTTCAGAGAATAAACATCATTCCATAAATTAAAAGTACTAGTGAATGTTGAATATTGATGATTTTAGAGACGAGAGGATGGAGGTCGAAGATATGCAAAAAATTGATGACGAATACTTGCATAGTTTTCTACATCCTCTTGAAATTAAAATTGAATTATGCTGGATAAAAAATATTGAAATGTTCAAAGAATCTCGTTAAATTGAAACAATAAATGATGTACAACCCCGTACTAGTGATCTCTATATGCCACCACCTAAACTTCGTCTTTTACAAGTAAGAAAGTTTGAAATTATGAAAATAGAATTCTATACGTCGTGTTTTCTTAGGTATCATTAACTGATAAATCAATGCCTGAATATCAACGTTTAGCATAGGAAGCTTTAAAAACAGTAGTAATGGTCGTGCTAATAAGGTAAATAATCAAATTTACCAATCATTGTTCATGGTCGTGGTTTACTTGCTCGTAGAATTATTTAATTACAAGTAGCATCACCATGTTATACTCCTGCTTATGCAGAATTAAAATATATGTTATTAGTAAAAAAAATTCCACAAATTGGTGAATTAATTATTAAACGTCTTATATCATTATTTCGTCGAACATATCAACGAAATGATAGAAAAAGTAAGTAGAAAATGGTATTTAGAATTTTTTGAAGAAAAAAAAACAGTTTAGCCACTTGCATAAATATATCATTTTTCAAAATACAGATACATAATACAATAAGCAGAAATTATGACAGACCAACCCGATCTTGAGACCAGTGGCATATCTAGATAGAACACGCTGTGTAGTAGCTCAGAATATTTCTTATTTAGAAAAATATGTAATGATCAATCGGATTGATTCAAGGAACATCACATAACATTTGATTTTGTATCAGACAAGGGTATTATGCATCTATTGTAAGTTATTTACATGGGCGTGTAAAACTTCTTTTCATATCTGAATCATTTTACACTTCAGCTAATGAATACTTATTGTTAAATATTCAATTATTTCCTTTGGAATTTTGTCAATCTCAATGAAGAAGTAGTCTTTGATCGATAAGCATTCCTTTTCTTTTAGCAATACAAAAAAAATCAGATAGTTTTGTTTTGAAAGTATTCTAACAATGGAACCATCTATGCTGGTACGCAAAGAGATTGACTATGTTCGGGTGTGGATGGATCTTCTTCTTGTTACACGCCCACATCCTCATGATTCTGATGCATAGTTTTTACTCAAAGTGAAAAATGACATCGCAAAATATCAATTTACTGGTTGATAAATTTTTAGTCTTATAAGAACGTTAAGAACTTGAAGTTATTTATTCTGATTATAACTTAACGATTATGTAAGTAGATATGAACTAACTGATTTGTCATTACAATGTCACGTAACTTTTGATAATATTTCACTGAATGTATCCTTTTTTTTATCTCGAAAATTTTTTTCATATAATCGAAGAAAGTACTTGAGAAGTACGTAAATCAAAATCGAATTGTTTTAAAAGAGTAACTAGGCGAATTTTTCAATCACTCTCAAAATGTCATTTTAGATGAGGAGCAATTTCACAATAATCTATACTACGAGCAGTTAAGACCAGAAAAGATTTGAGTTGATTCAAAAAGTAAGCTGAGAAATTGAAAATAGCCTTATTTTATAAGAGTTGTTTCAATTTTAGCTAGCTTAAGTTTCAAGCTTATATTTGAACAGCCTACAAAAACTTGTATCGGCCTAAAAACGAATAACTCATTCGATAGAACGTTTGTTAACAAAACAATTGACTAACATCGTCAATAGATCTGGCATTGATAAAATAATTGTTTCTACATAATATTGCTATTCTAAACTAGTATCTAAAGGCAATGCACAGTAGTGTCAGAAATAAGCTAAAAAGTGTCTTTATTCAGAAGATCTAAATTAAATTGAACTATTTAGAAAAAAAACTCTTATTTACGTTTCCTTCAGAAATTGATACAGATTCTAATCATGTAATTTTTTGTAAAAATTATTGGCGGTAAAAATGAATGGTCTTATCATCACTTATCCATTATTCAGAAAAAAAATCCAGGATAGGGTACGAATAAATAGGTTCTACTGTGATCGACAAACAAAAAAACAATGGAAAAGTCTTGTCTTGAAGCAATTGAATTTCGATTGATCTGTTGAATTTAATAAATATCAATAGTAAGATTTACTTCAAATCCGGAATAAATAGATCATAACTTGAAAATGGGATTGCATCTTTCTTTTTTTATACTATTTTCTAACCAAAATCGAACTTTCAAATGATTTATTTCTTGTATAGATTGATTATTCGAATTAGATGACGACGATGATCGGTTTTGATTTCGAGATATAACTACCAATGGTTTCTTTTTTTTTATGGGTGTGGGTGTGGGTGTCTGAGGTTTTTGTTTAAACCCAAGCCCACACTCACATTCACGCCCACATCCATTATTTTGCAGTTCACAAAATGAACCGTTCTTTTTACTCCGTCAGTTGACGTTGATGCAAAGTCTATGCTTTTCGAGGTGTTATGTTAAAATGTAATACTACTTTCTTTTAAAAAAAAAGACAAACATTTATGCATGCAAATACACAGTCAGACAAAAATTTCGAAAAACGCGTTTAAACGCACAATCGGGAACCGCGACTGTGATCCGTTCACGCTCATTAAAAAAACGCACGAAAACGTGTTTATTGACGTTTTTTCTAGCTTTCTGGGCGTCAAAACGGCGGAAATTCCAGTTTTTGAGCGTTAAAACGCACTATTATTCTAGAACTTAAAAACAATACGTTTTAACGCTCAAAAACTGGAATTTTCATCGTTTTGATGCCCAGAAAGTTACAAAAAACGCCAATAAACGCGTTTTCGTGCATTTTTTTAATGAGCGTGAATGGATCACAGTCGCGGTTCCCGATTGTGCGTTTAAACGCGTTTTTCGAAATTTTTGTCTGACTGGGTAAAACCTCATTTTTATTAAAGACAACGACAGAAAAGATATCAAAATGTTTTTATCAAAAGAGCTAGATTCTTTGAAACAAGATAAGAAATAGCTCACATGGAAGGCTACTTGATGTTTCATAGATACTTTTACATGCAGAACGGAACATTTAGATGGTTATAGAGGGTGTGGGTGTATTTGTCGATCTTTTCTTTATCCACACCCACACCCTCTGAAAAACACTTAGATGCTCAATGAAATCTATTTATCGATTTGTCAATGAATTCGCATTCTATACAATCAATGCAGCCAGTTCTTCCAGAGAAAAACAAAAGCATCAGAACTCATGTCATATTCAGGATCAAACATAATACATCTCATTACAATGCTCAGAATGTGGTATAAGAACTATCATTTTATTCTTAACTACATCTTCCGTTAGACTGATCACGTAAGAGTTCATAGTTAAATTTAAGACATTTTATCATGAAGATAAGAGATTCAATTATTTTCGATAAATATGAACACTAAAAAAGCCAGACGAAGCTAGAATAAACTTCAATTTGAAAAAAAGTTACCAAATGGATTCGTTGAAAGAGATATCAATTTTTTGTCAGCGCTAGAATAAATAACTGTAAACACATGATGGAAATTATTGAATAAAAGATAATAAAACAATAATTCATGTTATGTCCACACGAAGTATGGAGCCAGACCTAGTCAAGAGAAAAAAATCAATCTGAATTATAAGTAAACATCTATATCACGTACCTTCAGGTGTTAGATACCTGGGTTGATAATCTTCTTCATCAAGAAAGTAAATTGGATATTCGACTACTAGACCTCGAATGCAATCCAATTTCTCTTGAGCCTAATGATAAAAATTGCAGAATAATTCAAGAATCGAGAAAAATGTATATCGAAACATACATTCTGAGGATCGACATCTTTGAGTTTCGGCCTTCTCATATATTCGTCAATTTGATCAATTCGTCGAACACAATTGGTTGGCACTGGTGCAAAAACTTCTTCGTAGATCAACATATTCGTACGCGCTGCTTGTCGAAAATAATTGTAGAATTCGTCTGAAATTGGATCGTTCACCTCGATATTATATTTATTCTCCCATAGAGTACCAAGCAACATTCTATATTCTCATAAAATTAATCATCTATATTCGATATGATAAGAATAGAAGAACATACGAAAAAAGTTTTCTACGCCAGCTAGAACAAAATTTTCCAACACGAACTAATTGACCATCAAAATGACACTCTTCCTCTTCAATATCATTTATTACCACACAAAATTCACTATCGCGTTTACCGAGTAACGAACGATCATTAATATTAGCACTACCACATATTGCCATTCGATCATCGATAATCATAAATTTCGAATGCACATAGACTATTTCCGTCACCTAAGTAAGGTACATTTCAAATTAAATTTTAACAGCAAAATCTTCCGATACATACTAAATTATCCATCAGTCTATCGTATTGTCGCATACCAAAGAAACTAATATAATCATTGGGTGGAACACCTGAAAATAATTCATAATACGATATTTGATAGACTGATTAAGCCTCTTCCGTAATACATAGGGTGGTCAGAAAGTTTTGTCAACAGCCCTCTAAAATTTCGTCCTAATTGTTTTTATTCCTCATATTGGTATATTCTAGTAGGAACATCTGCTGTGTATTAAACCATCAATACGAATTTTGGCAACTGTCATTTATGTCAAATTTTCGATTGATCCTTTAATATCTCTATTTCCAGATGGAGAAACTGTGCATACGCTCATATATAGAAACTCATTTATTATTAGGTTTAACTGTTACACAAATCCATGACGAATTAACTACTGCTTATGGGCAAGGTTACGTTTCACATCGAACAGTTGCTCGATGGGTTCATCGATTTTCAAATGAACGAAAGTCAATAGAAGATAATCCTCGAAGTGGTCGTCCAATAATCGTTATTTCTCAACAAAATATTGATGCTGTACAAAATCTGGTGAATGATGATCCACATATTAGCATTGATTTTATTGCTATTATCTTGGGCATATCATATGGGAGTGTAGATACCATTCTGAAACAACACTTTGGTTTAAGAAAGATAACATCCAGATGGGTACCTCATCAACTGACCAACGAACAACGACAACACCGTGTTAATATTTGTCTCGAAAATTTACAAAAAATTGAAAACGGCCCCTGGAAATTGTGTGATATCGTCACGAGCGATGAAACTTGGATCTATCATCGCAAAATTAAATCGAAAGAACAATCTAAAGCATGGGTAAAAAAAGATGAAAGTTCTTCAACACAAGTGAAAATACAACAATTCGAAAAAAAAACAATGTTTGTAATCTTTTTCATGACAAATGGACCCGTACTTATACATGAAGTATCTTTCGGAATATCGACCAATGCTATTTATTATCGTGATTAATGTTTAAAAACGTTGATAAAAAAGTTACATAAGAAAAGACTATCATCAACAATAAATGGTATTAAGCTGCATCATGACAATGCACATCCTCATGTAAAAGATATTATTTTTGATTATCTCAAAGAACAAAAACTCAACGTTGTGGCTCATCTATCGTATTCACCTTACCTCGCAGCTTCGGATGTTTAGCTCTTCAATTGCTTCAAACGTAATCTTGATACATATCCAGATTCTACAAGTTTGGCTAAAGCAATAACCAAGGAGCTCAATTCAATATCTATTCATGAATATCAAAAGACCTTTCAGAAGTGGATTGAAAGGATGAAACTTTGTATCGAACATTTACTGTAATTAGATTTGTAAAATTTTTTTTTTATGAATAAATATTTGAAAGTGACAGAACTTTGTGACTACCCTATGTAGAAAGATCTCAGTGACCAAAAATATCAGATCTACAGTCAGAAATTTTCTAAGAGAACAGGATCGGAGCGTAGTGAAGACAAACGTCGTAGCATAATTTCTTATCGAGCTATATCCGAACAGCTATGAACTAGTCAATGGAAGAACGTTTATTATCGTTATCCGACATGTTCTTTGATCTATATGACATGCATAATCCTGACAATTTAGATATAGAAGTAACTTTGGACTTCAATGATCAGTTTCCATAACTGACTGAATAAACATACATTGTCTCAATCGTTTAGTCTCATATTCAATAACTAACCATTTATAGACAAATAAAACTGATAGACGCTTGGAAAAACTCATAAAGTCAGTTCTGTTTTCTTTTTTATCTAACTCTTGTTTCTTTGAAATCCTTAGCTTCGTAGAGAATGAAAAATAAATGTTGAAACATTTTTGCAGTCGAAAGTTCTATGGTTCTAATCATGTGAAAAATGCTTTGAAGTAGTCAGATATAATACAAGGTCATGTCTTACCCGCTGCTTCAAGTCGTTTGAATAGTGATTTTTCAGTCTTGGTGATCGATTGCATAGTGTAATAGAGTGTGGCTCGAATAGTATTTGCATTATCATAACCAGGTAAGAGTGGAAGTAGTATGTATACACGAAATTTTTCTGCCGATCTAATAATAATTGAATAATCAATGTGTAAAAAAAAGAAAAGAATGAAACACTTCTTACGTATGTGCACGTAGAACTCGTTGATAAAGAGCGTCTCCTACTTGATTGTGAATCTTCGAGCTATTAGTGAGTGTGACGAAATACTGATTCTAAATGTGAACAAGCATGTTCATTTTTTATTAGTTGCTTTTCACTAGACAAACCTCAATATAGATGAAATATTTGGCAGCATTGATCATTTCTATGTAAGCATTCTGAATCGATATTTCGGTAATTCTCGTACCTGCTGACCATGGACCAATCGAACGAACACACTATTCATAATAATCAAAAAAGTATCTGATCGATCATTTGCTTAGTTCTCACTTACTTGAGCATCAATCTTATACGGTTCACTGTTTAGAAATTCTTTCCAATTTTCTACAGTTAATTCTTCTTTATTATCATAGGTCTTTGGCAACAAGAATGGATACGATTTGTTGTTGAGATATTTTTCGTACTAAAACAGGAAAATCGATGATTCAATTGACATGTTTTAGGTAAAAATAAGAAACCTTATGAATATTCCAGCGTTGTATAAAATGTCGTGCTGCATCTCGTGCTACTTCACCGAAGACTACCAACCCTCCATCGTGCCAAGGTGCACGCGGTACAACTGTTCGATCGATGAAATCTATCAAAAATTGTCGAATTAGTAAAAATAGATCGATAGAAAAGTAAAATACCTTGATAGTATTTTTCGACAGCTTTCATCTTTTTCTTGTAGAGATTGGAATAATCTTTGCCAATAAAATATCGAGTTTTGGTATCCATCATCGATTGAGACTTTTTCGATTGTTCTTCGTTTCGACTCCCTTTCTGGCCTTCAATACTTTCAATTGAAGAACAAGTCGTTACTTGAATTTGGTCCGCATTCTGCAACGTAAGTTTACTTATTAGTCTACTCAATTTTTTTCTCTTACTTGGACAATTTTTTCTGTCACTTGTTCAAATGTTTCGATCGATAATTCGTCATCGATTTCTTTTCTTTCTTGAGCAATTTCGGATACTATATCCGATAGTGTATCATTCGTCTTACCTAAATCGGTTAGACTAGAAAAGAAATTGAAAGATAAAATGCATTAGATCTTAAGTTTCATATAGGAATTAGATTCTGAATTAAATTAACTTACCGATGAAATTCATCGTCCCATCGACCAAAACATAAATCTAGGCCACCAACAAATGCAATTTTCTGATCAATAATCAACATTTTCTCATGATGCGTCCAAAATAAATCCATACTAATCCGATGATGATCGGGATGACGGATTACCTTCGATTAGTAGACTATACTAATGAAATTCTAACTGATATTCATTTACTTTAATATTGCCCTGTTTACTCATGTTCATCAAAACTCGTTCGGTATGTGCACTGTTTATATTGTCAATGAAGGATAGTTCTTTGTAAACCATCACATAGACATGAACACCATTATCCTTTCGACGAAATGTACAGATTAGGAAAGAGAAATACAGAAACATACGTACTGCCACTTTTCCTAGTAGACTATCCAATCGCATCGAATCGTGACCGGACGGTCGTATAAGCATGATTTCTGGAGAGATCCACCAACAGGCAATAAAAATTTCTTCTTTAGCCAATAAAATTGCTTTTGCAATCGATTCCATATAACTTTTCCCATTGATGAACCTATTTGAGTATAATAAAAATTGTGATAGTTAATGTCTTTGACATAAATACCAATGGCCCAATTGTTTATAACGAATCGGAGCGAATGAATTGAAACGATGGGAATTGACGTTTAGAAAATCATGGGCTCGTTCTTTTAGAACATTGAAGGATTGCATCCATTTATTATAATTATGAAAATTGGTACATTTCACCTTCAATGTTCGTTGTAAATTTCTGAGTTGAATGCCATAATGTGTATCGGAATTGTGAGAATCTTCTGATACTTCGAAATCTTGATCAACCAACATTGGAAATCCAACTTCATAAGCATCTGGACAAATGTAATTGACAAAAGTGTCTTTGATAAAAAACCATCTGTATCAATAAAAATATACGAAATAAGTACGAATCTTTATGATACAAATAAACCAATGCATACTTTCGATCATGACGAAATATAGAAGAATCAAGTATTGATGATAGTCGAGGTAACAAACTGTGAATATGATGAACATCATCTGATTGCTTAATAAGATAGTCTTCCTTCACACTAATTGCTAATCCACGAACGAATGAAACATAACTGACTTCGAAAAATTCACACTGAAATTAGAAACAAAATTCGTTGAAAATCGTTCGAGGAGCATTCTAATGAGTATCATATACAATTTCCCTATTCTTTATTATGTATACTACATAAAGGAAAGCTTCCTTTCCGGAACCCGAAAATAAGAGAATCAAAATTTTTCACCTTCTACACAAACAATATTTCTCAACAGGACCCAACATGTTTGTATAAGTATTTTCCTTAAAACCTTTTTTCTACGAAATTTGGCAGTTGTTTTGCAAAATGAACATCAATGCAAAAACACGTTTCTTTTGATAGTGTCTTCAATATTTTAGTTTTCCTTAGCTTCAGAAATTGTGTTTTTTCATGGAACTTTTGCCATAAAAAATGAAGTATAGATTTTTGGTGCGACATCAGATCTATCGAGCACTGAGAATTTCAAAAATTTTTTTATCCAACCATTATCGAAATACACTGTAAAGAGAAGAAACTTAAACACAAAAGTTTTCATAAAACTCTTACTATAGCTGGATGATTGCGGAATTTTGAATATCGAAGAATTTTATTGAGATAGTCACGAAGTATTTGCTACAAGCAATGATAAGACAATTTTGAAAGGAAATCTGTTTTGTCTTCAGTGTACTTACGCAACACTCATCATCAATATTATTATTGACGGATCCCATTTTGTCGTTCAATAGTGGAAAATACGACCAGTCATTATTTTTTTCCTGCGCCCTAGAAGGCATTGCACGTAAGCCACGACCAACGTTGCTCAATCAATCTCACCGATTTGACTGATATTTTTACAATAGGTAGGCTTAAGAGTCTTAGAAAGAAACTGAAAATTTCAGATCAATCGGATGAGCTATTTTAGAGATATAGACGATACAAGTATGATGGCGTAGGTCCCATTTGGAGTGCTCTTATAGTGCAATACTTTCCAATAAATCTCCATTTTCTCGAGAACAACAAGAGATATAATCGAGATTTTTTACCACAAATACTATCGACGATGGGTTATATTTTTATGGTAATAAAAGTATCTCATCACTGGATGATTTTTACCTGGCATTATATATCATTTTCAGAAAATATCCTCACGTAGGTACGGCAAGTTGATCGAATCAGTACCCTAGAATAAATCGAGAGTAGTCTCATCTAAAAGGGCACATCAAAATGCATTGACTGATGTTTTCAAAAGTTTATAGTATTGAATTTTCGTAGCAAAAATTTTTGAATATGATTAGAAAGGCCGAATTTGGGGTCCGATTCTTACTATGCAGATTGACGATTTATTTCCAAATGTTTAATTTAAGTGTTTGAGATGAAAGTTCATGTTGAGAAACCTCTAAATTAAAAATTTCAGCTCATTTTAACTTGTCTGTGAAAAATGGTGAAGGAGCTACTTTTTAGAATCTTACAGGGTAATATATATAGTCCGTCTAAGCTTTCTAATAGTCGTATTTCAGTTAAAGTGCAACCAAAAGATCTGAAATTTTCACCATAAACTATTGTTATCAAGTCCTTAATATACACAAAGTTTTAGGTCAAAATTCGAATTTTCATTTTTCTTCATGGTCCTGAGGGGGACCGCAGCAATTTCCCATACATAATTCGAAAAAAAATCAAAGTTCGAATTTTGACCTAAAAATTTACACATAGAAAGGGCTTCATGAGTATAACTTATGGTAAAAATTTCAGATCTCTTGATTGCACTTTAACTGGAATATGAATATGAGAAACATTGGACGGACTATATATGCTATCCTATGATATTTCACAAAATTGAATGTTTCACCATTTTTCATAGACAAGTTCAAATGAGTTGAAATTCTTAATTTAGAGGTTTCTCAACATGAACTTTCATCTCAAACACTCGAAAATAAATCGTCAATCTGCATAGTGAGAATCAGGTCCCAAGTTCGGCCTTTCTAATCATATTCAAAATATTTTTGCTACGAAAATTCAATACTATAAACTTTTGAAAACATCAGTCAATGCATTTTGATGTGCTCTTTTAGATGAGGCTACTCTCGATCTATTCTAGGGTACTGATTCGATCAACTTGCCGTACCTACGTGAAGATATTTTCTGAAAATGGTATATAATGCCAGGTAAAAATCATCCAGTGATGAGATACTTTTATTACCATAAAAATATAACCCATCGTCGATAGTATTTATGGTAAAAAAATCTCGATTATATCTCTTGTTGTTCTCGAGAAAATGGAGATTTACTGGAAAGTATTGCACTATAAGAGTACTCCAAATGGGACCTACGCCATCATACTTGTATCGTCTATATCTCTAAAATAGCTCATCCGATTGATCTGAAATTTTCAGTTTCTTTCTAAGACTCTTAAGCCTACCTATTGTAAAAATATCAGTCAAATCGGTGAGATTGATTGAGCAACGTTGCTCATGGCTTACGTGCAATGCCTCCTAGAGAACAAGAATTTTTCTGATGAAAAAAAAACCACTGTGATAATCAGCACAAATAGGCGAGACAAACAACAAAATGAACCGCATTAGACGATTCTAGTTTATCGGTTAAGAAGCAGTGTTAGAAAAATAAAATTCACTCCGACATTGATTGGCAGAAAAATCAGAATGTGTCTCATTTGTTTTTTTTTTCGTTAATCTTACTCGTTTAAAGTGCTGATCGAATGTTTCCTCTCTGTTTGAGCAAATTCTTTGAGAGAAATATGTAAATCACTGAAATTTTGATACGATTTAGATGTTATCCATTCGAAAGGCCCATGTTGAATGGTCATATGGTACCTATAATGAAGAACGGCGATCAGCTCGTTTTATTGTTTGATCAACAAGAGAATACCAATGGCGATTAGAAACTTCAGTAGAATTTCTGCCGGTTTGTTCGGCAACTATCGATTTGATATTAACCGAGACGTCCGGTAAAAATACTCGACCATCTCGATCATAGATATGTGTGAAAGGGTACTGATTAGCTGCTAAAGACAAATTATCACACTAGAAATGAGATTACGAATAACCATACGAACTTTGTTGATGAGAGTTGTCGAACGAATCATTGAAATTATTATTAAGATAAGGTAAAGATTTGTTGTCATTTCGATTCAACTGATCAGCATCGATTATTAATTCAGCCATGGTGGTATCAAGTCTAGCCATAATATTTACGTTATTCGATGATTAGTGCAAGAAAATACAACCTATGTTGGAAAAATAAACAGCTACCATGCATGCATATTAATTTGGGTGAAATCGAAAACTAAGTTACGAGAAATAACGCGTCGCGTTTTGAAACAAATCGAAAATCCATATTTTTACATCTCAGAAAGAAGTTTTATTTTATCGCAGCCTGCATTTTGTTCATCTTCTCCGAATAAGTCTACGATAATACTATAGTTTGCATTCAAATATTTATTGTGAATTCTCTAAGCTTGAACAGAAATTTTCTGAAAAATTCAGAGAATCGATTATTAGCGAACAGAAATATTATTTATGAAACTTAAATTCGTCTGTAACTGATTATCGAAGACAGAACACAACAGAGAGAGAGATCGAGATTTTTCTTTAACTTTGTGTAGAATAAAAATTGTCAAAATCGAAAGAATGAAAAAAAGTACAGTCTAACTTTGATCTGTTTGTCGAATTTGATATTATTTTGGAAGTAGATAAACAATTAGAACAATTACGAATGAATCTATTTGGGACAAATGAGAATATGTTACAAAATATATTAGTGCACAAATGAAAACTTGTCTGGATGCGTTGCATAATGAGAGACGTGAGTCAATGATACTTAGGGCATACCAAAAGTTTTGGCCACGAAATTTTAATTTTTATAAAACACTTAGTATCGAAGGTTTCATTGCATGGATACATAGTAAAATGTCTTGTCTATAATAATGTATATAACAACTCTATGCTGGATTTAATTTTAGCTTTATTTTAGATAATATCTATGATATAGTGAGTATACGACCGACTTTTGTAGTCATCTTACATTTCCTATATGTGTAAAATACTTGAGGTGTGACCAAAAGTTCTGATCATACGAAATAAAAATATATCAAATATTTTTAATTTTATTCTATCAAACGTTCAGAATAGTTGCCATGATTATTTATAAAAAGTTTGATCCTTTTTGAACAAATTGTTAAAAGTTTGTTTGAGCTCTTTTTCTAAAAAACTTTCTTAGTCGTTTGACAATTGTACGAGCTATTATAGGAATTTTAAAAGAAGCTCGTTGGGCAAAATGCTTATAACTTTTTAACGAAGATAGCTAGAAACTTTCAGTTTTTACCATTCGAAAGAGGAGATCGGGGAGTGTAAATCGATGTAAAAATAAAATTTTCTAAAGGATTTTCTAGGTCAACTCTATTATTGTCTTTTAAAAGGAACATGAGTAGATAGGATCCTTATAAATTTTTAACAGAAAGAGTTGGAGAGCTACGGTTTTCAGCATTCGAAGGATGTGGGTGTGCGTGTGCGTGTGGATGTGAGCCTTGTTTCTCTTCACAGCTGCAGCCACACCCACACCCCTTCTAAATGAAGGGATTCAGCAACATATGCATCAATTTCTCAATTGCTATATATAGTTACAGTGTGTGCCGAAAGAGAAAGCAAAACAGATATCTTAAGTTCTATCGTGTTTCACGATATACTTCCGTTTTGATAATATGCCTGTCACGATCTGCGAGGGCATTAACATTGCTAAAATGTCTGTTGCGTCTCTGATGAGCCGTTACTAAGTTGTATGTCAAGTCTCTGATTGGTGGTTACCACGATGTCTGTCACGTCTGGGAGGGACGAGGTGGGAAGAGTGTGTCTAAATTTCTACCCTATACACTTCAGCACTCCTTTAAGATTGTGTTTCACTATAGGACGTCATGGTATATCATCAAAATTTAGAAAAAGCTTTACTGATGCATTAAAATTCAGCTAATAGTAATTATATACCATTTTTATTGCTGTAAGCTAATAAAAAATTGAGCAAAAATTATTAAAATATTGAGTTTTTTTCAATTAATTACTGAGCTTTCATTATAATATACTGATCAACCAATTACATGCCTAAAAGATTTCAAAGTCCAAAAACTTCAAATTCAAAATCTGAGGTCTAGAGATTTTTCATAAAAATTGCGATTGTATCGTTCTTGCACCACAAACTTTAAAAATCTATCTTGTAGAAATATGTTTTTTCTACCAGATACACTATAAAGAGTGTTTTTGAAAGATCTGGAATATGCTAAAAAATGCAAATTACTGGGAATAATCAATACAATCTGACCATAAATCTACTCGTATTTCGGCGATTTAGACATCAAAAGTGCATTTTCAGCAAAACGAATGTCATATTCGGAATCAGTACCAGAAATTGAGCGCAAAGAAAATATAATTTTCATTATAAACAATTTTTCATCAGAATTCTACCTGAAGTTAACCACAAACGAATTTGAGCGAGATAAAGATCTAGAACGAAGGAGAAATACGCGGGAAATTCTGACGAAAAATTGTTTATAACGAACTTTATTTTATTTGGACTAGGTTTTTGATATTCATTTCGAATACGATATTTGTTTTGCTTAAAAATGTATTTTTACTGTCTAAATCATCGAAATATGAAGACACTGTATTAGTCATTCTCAGTGATTTGCATCTTTGAGCATATACCAAACCTTATAAAAATACAACCTATAGTGCATCTTATAGAGGAAAAAAATCTCTACAACATAGACTTCTAAAATTGAGGATGCAAAAAAATTAACACGGTACCTTTTGCAAGAAAAGTCTAAAAATCAATTGTTTCATAGGGAATTTTTGCATTTTCTGAATTGCTAAATATGCCGATCGAGACATGAAAAGTACTTCATCTTTTTCAAATGAAATGTTGCTCAAGAAAAACTACCCGAAATTAAGTGAGAAAAAAGTGAAATACGACCTTTTATCTAGCGTGGTCTCGGTATTCTATTGAAAATGATGTCTATGTAGGTCAATGAGTGCATTTTTCTAGCAACCAAGGTCAAAGAACATCGGAGGCATTTGCGTAGCGACGGCGAAAATTGAGATTGCGTGAACGTGTGAATTTGTTTACCAAAGAGGCAGGAGGATATTTGTTAACACATACGTTACCAAATCAATATTCTACATTAACTACCAAAACCTGTAGTTCAGTCAAGGGGAAAACAGCGGACTTCAAGACTTCAAGACTTCAAAAGACTTCAACAGACTTCAGCCGCAGTGACTTCATAGGACTTCAAATGACTTCGCAAGACTTCATTAGACTTCGTATCACTTCATGGGACTTCAGAAGACTTCCAAAGACTTCGTTAGACTTCACAGACTTCGTGAGACTTCACGGACTTCATGAGACTTCACAGACTTCATGAGACTTCAGAGACTTTGTAGGACTTCTTGAGACTTTATAAGACTTCATCAGACTTCATAAGACTTCACAAGACTTCATAAAACTTCGCCAGACTTCACAAAACTTCACAAAACTTCATAAGACTTCACAAGACTTCACAAGACTTCACAGGACTTCAAGAGGCAGATTTCATGCGTATCAAACAACCTTATAGAAATTACATGAAACCTCTATAACATGCAAAAAACAAAACTTATCAAATAGTAGGGGTGTCATTTACCGTTTACTTTATAATAAATATAAATTATTTATCATTTAATTTACGCGTAAATTAAATGGAAAGTAAATATAAATTGACACCCTTATTCATAACAGAGTAACTGGTGCCTTCCGAGAACCACGAACAGGAATGATATTGAAAATTGATTGCTCCCAAAAGTCTGTTTTGTGGAACTCACGTATATTTTCGAAGAAAATAGTGAGTGTAGTTTTCAGTTCGAGGTTTGGCGGCTCCCTCTCTCCTCACCCCATTACAGACACTTAGCAACGGAGAAAGAGAACATTACGGACATACCCCCCCCCCCCCCATTACCGACAGGGTGTGGGTGTGGGTGTGGGTGGGTGTCGTTGTGGGTGTGGGAGTGGATGCG
>CAJNOL010001657.1:44801-57609 GCA_905250125.1 Rotaria sordida
GGGTGTCGTTGTGGGTGTGGGAGTGGATGCGGGTGTGGGTGTGGGTGTGGATGTGGGTGTGGGTGTGGGTGTGGGTGTCGGTGTGGGTAGGTGTTGGGGTGGGTTCGGGTGTGACTGTTGGTGTGTGTTGTGGGTATGGGGCGTGTCAGCAGCAGAGAAACACCCACACCCACACCCACACCCCCACTCCATCCACACTCACCCAGGGCTCTCGACTGTTTTTAAGAGTGGCGGTCGCTAATAATTTTTCGCAGACTGTACTCATAAATGCCTCCCAATTTTCCCAAAAGTCAGAAGTGAAGACCAAAAAAAAACCGTCTTTACCTAGATTTTCTAGGCGTACTGAAGTACCTTTGCGACCGCCAGTCCCTTTCAACCCGAACTCTAAGCGCTACTAAAAATTTCACAGACAAATAGCAAAATTTTCGCAGATAAATAGCAAGAAAATTTTCGCAGACACGCTAAAGAAGTGCCGGAGGCTAGCCCCCGGCATCCCCCGGCACATCGAGGGGCCTGCACCCACCCACACCCACACCCTTCATGAGACTTCATGAGACTTCATGAGACTTCATTAGACTTCAAGAGACTTCATGAGACTTCATGAGACTTTATGAGACTTCAAAGACTTCAAGAGACTTTATGAAAATTCATAAGACTTCAAGAGACTTCAAGAGACTTCAGAAGACTTCAAAAGACTTTCAAGACTTCAACGGACTTCACGGCTAAAGTCTCTGCTGTTTCCCCCTTGAGTTCAGTTATGCATCTGCTATTTTATATCATGTTTCATATACATTCTGACACTAATTGTATTCATACTGTCTCCTCAATGAAGTAGCATCACAAAGTATACCATTTCATCTCTTTTCGTTGGAAAATTTACCTTATAATAACCAAAGTTGAGGCTGTGAATGAGTGTGATACGTGTCATGTTTCTCTCACACGCGCATCCATACCCATATTCTCAAGCTAGTTATATGTAGATACATAGAACATGCCGATCACTACTATTATCAGTACAAAAAGGTTTCTGTTATATTTTATCTAAAGTGCATATAAGGTGCGGATGTGAGTGTAAGATGCTGAGAACGTTCACACGCACATCCATATCCACGCGTTTCTTCTGTTCTGTGAATAAGGACTTTTTTGCTTTCATATTCCAATCTTAGCTTTCAATTCAGTATATCAAGATACAAATAGTTTCGTTTGGTGCATTTATATCATTGAAAAAATTTCTATTAAAAGTTCTTGAATTCGCTGCTATATTATCTTTCTAAAAGTGAAAATTGTGTCTTCCACTAATGATACTCTTGGTGAAATATTAGCATAGAAAAAGTCATTCTTTTTAACGTGGTTTGCTGTAAGACTATTTTACGTGTAAGAACTACTTGAATCAAGACACTAGATTGCGTATCTTGAATACCATCAAGCGGAGCTCTCTTAAAATTACTTTCTGACCATCAAAATGTCATATGTCTATGCCAAATCGATGTTTTTTTTGTGTATAGCTACTCTTTACTTTTAACTTGAATTTTATTACTAGTCGAATAATGTTAGAAACTAAATTACTTACGTGCTATGTGATACTGAAGTGTACAAATATTGTTCTGTGTGCTCGTAATTAATTTTTACTCTGTATTTATCATTGACAACATTTTTTGGTTTTTTTTCCACAAACATATATTTACATGAATCAATGAAGCATGACGTTTTCATCACGTATACGCCTTTTTTCATCGATGTGCTCGTCGTCACAAGTATTTCGTTTTTCATATATTCTCTTGCTTCTTTTTTTTTGTACCTTAGCTTTGTGTTTCGTGTTGTTGCTATGACAAAATATACACTGATATTTGCATATGCGTAAATTTGAGTTGTAATAATTCATTTGACTTTGAACTTTATTATAATCTATGTATATATCTTGGGTGTGAAGTGTGGAGGTGTGTGTGGATGAGGGTGTGGGTGTCTCTGGGTGCGAGAATATGAGGGTATAGGTGTGCGAGGAGTATCGACACCGATGCTCACACCTACATCCATCCATCCACACCCACACCCACATCCACACCCTCCTAAACTCTTTAAGGGTTTAGGAAGCCTCATAATCCCTTAAAGGGTTTAAGAAATCAATAATAAACGACAAAAGGGTTTATCAATATACGGTGAAGGGTTTTGGAATTTAATAAACCCTTTTCATAGGGTTTATTATTCTACGAATTTTTTTACAGTGTAACACTTCGGACAATATTTTTCTTTGTTCTTGTTTGTTTTGACTTTTGAAGTCAAATTGACTGGAATTATATGCTTGTTAAGTCGTCAATAGATCTGGCGTTGATAGACTAATCGTTTCTACATGCATATATGTAATAATATTGCTATTCCAAACTAGTATGTACAGACAAAGCAGAGTAGTGTCCGAAATAAGCTTAATAATATTCTTTGTCAGAACATTCAGTTTTTTTTTTCATTAAAACCGCAGTTTCATGCAAAATAGATCTTGGATTCATAATCAACAATGTTGATAATTAGATTTAAATTAAATTGAACTACTTGGAAAAAAAACTCTCATTTACATTTCTTTCAGAAGTTGATATTGATTCTAATTATGCAGTTCTTGAAAAAATTATTGACGGTAAAAAAATGGTCTTATCGTCATTGGTCGTTTATTCAGAAAAAAAAATCTAGGATAGTGTAGATTTTACAACCAGGAATAGATATTAATAAGTGCAGAATATTTAAAATGTTTGTTTTCTCAAATGAAACTTGTGATAAATAGGTTGCAATAGATTCGACTACCATCGACTAATCAAAAAAAAGAAAAATTCCTGTCTTAAAGCAATTGCATTTCGATTGATCTGTTGAATTTAATAAATATCAATAGTAAGATTTACTTCAAATCCGGAATAAATAGATCATAACTTGAAAATGGGATTGCATCTTTCTTTTTTTATACTATTTTCTAACCAAAATCGAATTTTCAAATAATTTATTTCTGGTGTAGATTGATTATTCAAACTAGACGATGATGATCGGCTTTGATTCCGAGATATAACTACCAATGGTTTCTTTTTTTTATGTTTCCAGTTGAGAATTAAACTCAAACTAAATAATAATAGAAGAAAGTCTATAATGGGCCAAAAATATTTGTCCAAAAAATTATCTTGAGTAATACTATCAGTAGGAGTTCGATCCATTGATTCACATTGTTCAAAGTAACACCAATGTCGATTTGGAAGCAATTTTCGAAAAAATAATTTTATTCAATATTCTGGTGCTTGATCGAAAAAATCAATAATTTCTTCTTCGATATTAGTAATTGGATACCATTTAGTACTAAATAGATGAGCAGCACGAATAACAAAATTTGGTGGTGGTCTATTGGCAATAGCAGATGAAATTATTTGATAGATTAATTTAGAATCATGAATAGGTGATGGAATATTGTTTCGAGTTCGAAATCGAGCAATACCACAGCAATGAACATCACCACTGAATAATGTTATTCTTGTTTTTTTCATTTCTGCAAGTTTTCGAAGACGAGAAAGTATACAATTTCGTTCTTTAATATGTGCTTCATGTATCCATTCATCGAGAAGATCATCATAGATTTCAGGAAAACCAAAAATTGAATTTGTATGTTCACTAAATGGAATATTTTGATGTTTCATAGTCCATTTTTTCCATGTTTCAAGAAGTGTTTCTGCTACTTTAAAACGTGCAAATGAAAATGGAACAGCTAATATAACAATCAAATGTTGAACATTTTCTAGATCAACATTCAATTTTTCGAATATCATATTCCATGTACAAATACGATGAAGACATGATATTTCTATCAAATTTGTATATGAAATAATGGAGATGCAGAAAAAGCATTCTGGTTAATAAATAAATTTATTTTAATGGAAATTTTCGATCCTAACGATCATTTTCAACCTTATACCACAAAACTTAAAAACAGATGTTACAACAGAAGAAAAAGTTACAAAATTAATGAAAATAGTTGCTGTGATATCATTTACTTGGACATCATTAACATTGTACACCATTAACATTAAAACATCATAACCGATGGAAAACATGTAAATTTGAGACAAATCTCATGTATTTATCTTGTTTATACATAATCATTATAAATGTTAGTAGATCATAAACATGAGTTATATAAGTAGGTATATAGGTATTTGAGTAAATGTAACTGTGAATTATTACAATTTTATTCAATGATAACGTGTTATTATTATATTATCAATCAAATATTTCACATGAATTTACAAGTTTACCATCGGTCATGATGTTTAATATTAGTGATGTACAAGTTAAACTGTTTTCTCTCTGTTGTAACATCTGTTTTTAAGCTTTGTGGTATAAGGTTGAAAATGATCGTTAGGATCGAAAATTTCCATTAAAATAAATTTATTTATTAACCAGAATGCTTTTTCTACATCTCCATTATTTCATATACAAAAATAATACCACATAGTTTACTTCTTTTACATTATGTTCGTTTACCTGATGATGATACATCAAATGATTTTTGGGCTTATATTTATGAACAACGTTGTCATTCAATTGGATGATGTAAAGAAAATAGTAAATTAATGTCATCATCATTAATTGTCACTAAACGAGTTATTCAACAAACAACATTAAATAATAATCATACAACATCAAATGGAAATGATAAACAATCAAATATATCTAAAGGAGATACACCTAATATTAATCAAACATCATTTTATTATTTATTTAATAAAGTAAACATTTTTACGTTTTCTTAATTAAGATTTTTCTAATGAAAAAATCTTTACAGAACCTCTTAATAGTTTATTTAATCATTTCGTGGCGAAATGAATATTCCTTTTTAATAATTCATGAAAGGTTTCATTTCTTTATTTGTGGCAACTGTAATACTTCAAAACAGTTTTTATCAGTGTCCTCTATTGAATATGCACTATGAATAGTTCTTAATCAGTGGTAAAAAAATCAGACCCTTTAGCCAAAATATGGACGAAATATTTAATTTTTTCTGCGTTAGAGGAACTTGATAACCAATCTATAATGAAACCCACCGGTGAGTCTCATCGCCTCGAATGGGTTAAACAGTTAAACAAAGTAAATATTGTACATTACGAGCACTTCATTTGATTTTTTTGTTATTATATATAGGTATATACTGCAGACAATCAAATGAATATTTGTGTCTATAAGTATTAGAATAAAAATAATTTAGTTCATGATTATATTTGAGCTATTGTTCATTTCAAAAAATAAAAGGCGAATCAGTAGTTTTTAAATAACATTTGATACAATCGCTGTAGAGAGTTGCATTTTTCACCGTTGAAAAGAGGAGATGAAGCCCCACCGAATAGTGTATTATAGGTTTATCTAAAACTATGAAAAATGCATTTCTACAGGTATTGGTAATAAAATCAGCTCTATAACTATTGAACGGATAAGCGTAAAAGACTGGATCTTGTGTAGTTTTAAAGATCTTTATTTAGCAGTTCGAATACATACCTGATTAGTTACCTTACAGAGTATCTTAGTTTTCTAAAACGTCGATTTAAGTGCTTGATAAAACTAGATCAAATTGCTCCGTAATATACATTTCGATGCATCTCCATCTCCGCTTTTCAATGGTGAAAATCGCAGTTCCCTACATTGATCCTATCAAAAATTATTCAAAAAATATCCTCCGGTCTTTTATTTTGAAATAGACAGTACCTATTATTTTTAAAACGAATATTGTAAGTCGAGTTCGGCAAAATGACACTAAATAAAGATGTTATAAAAATTAAATTGATACAATCAAAGATATAATATAGTGACTCACGATCAAGTGTTCAAATTTTCCTATAGAGACTATTCCATTGCATAAACAACAGTGCACCGAATTATGATTAAATAATGTTATTTAAAATCATTAATTTGCATGCGGCATAGAACATGTTTTTGCTTTTGAAATAACTACAGCATTTGACAGTAGTTCATTTTTCACAAACGCGATAAGCTTCATCGATTTTGTCTTCTAAAAACTTTATACTCTTTCGCAAAAAATATTAAATCTTCCGAACTTGATTTACAATTTTTGTTTTGTAATCATAGATAACTCATATTTAATATTTGAATGCTTACAAAAACTAAAAAAAAAGGGGGTTCTACAAATTAGTTAAATTTTGATAAAATAGACGTTTCATAGTCAACAAGTATTTTATCCAAGTAGTCAAGTATTTGGTTCTTTCAAAGTTGATAATTATATGTTTATGTTTACAAAAACTAGATATTCGTCTATCGGAAGTAAAAAATTTGAATAAAACACTATGACTAATCATCTAGTATATTTGTTTAAAATTAAAGATTTTGTTTCATTGAGATGACGAAAAGAAAAATCATATTTTTAAAATTTTAGAAAATCGATTCAAATGCTTGTGAACAATTAAGAAAAAGATATGTTACTTGAATTAAAAGATGCAAATCGTCCATGGATTGTATAATTTGTTCGAATAATAAATAATCGTGGTGAACGATTACATCTTCGATATATAACGAATGTGAATGATGATGATTCTAGTTTATCTTTACATTATATCTTGATCGTCGTGTTCATTTTATTGATTGAATAAAAAAAAAAAAAATTCTTCTATGTATTTTTATAATATTTCAACATGTTTAACATTAGTAATCGATAAAGAAAAATTAATTGATATATGTTTAAATAAATCAAAAGAATAATTTCTTCCATCAAATTTATTTAAAGAACAAGAAGAAATAGTTAAACATCGTTTTATTGAAGGAATGAGATTAGAAGTATTTGAAACAACTAAACAAAATATTTATATTAGTAGAATAGGTCATATTTATAATGATTATTATTTTGATGTTATTATTGATCATGATAATGAATTATCATTTATAGCATATTCAACACATCCACATATATTACCAGCACATTGGGCTGCTGAACATAAACTTGCATTAATGTATGGTAAAGATATTCGATGATCTGAAGATTATTGGAATTTATATATTGAAAAAATGGTATTAATAATATAGCACCTGAAAGATATTTTAATTTATTAACATTAAATGCTGTTGGAAATAATCATGTTGAAACAGGAATGAAAATGAAAATGGTTTATATATTGAATAATAATGATTATGATTTTTCTGTAACACTTATTCATATTATAGATCATCTTATGTAGTTAAGAGTTGATGATATTAGTTTATTTAATGATGAAAAATTATTTTATCATATTTTACCAATTAATTCATTAGATATTTTTCCTGTTGAATGGGCAAAATTTAATGGATTTGATTTAATAATACCTACTCAATATGAAACTAATATGAAAACATATGAACAAAATCGATATGAGTAAGATTTTTGTTTTTTGATAATCATATTACATGTTAAGTACCAAAACAATCTAATTACGAAGGAAATATCCGAGCTGTTATTCACTATTTGTATTTATATTAAGTTTACAAGAAGAAATAAAATAATGTTAAAAGGATTCGTGCCCATAGACCTCTAGATGCGAGTTTTGACTATTTTACTTAACCTTCGATGCAACTATAGGTATTTACTGAAAAAAAAACAAATAATGAAATTTTGTGTATAGATAAATCAAATGACTCTGGAAATAGCCGCAGAATTTAGATGACGAAACAGTATTTCTCTGCCAAGATATTCAATGTCTAAAAAATAGTCTATCGTCACGATAATTGACTTTGTTTGAAAATTTGATATGTCGACAAAAGAATATCATTTTCAATTAATTTTTTAACCATATTATTATAATCATCTGATCTCAATGTGAATAATATTGAAAGTCGAAATTTTACTATTTCTTTGTTTTGTTCAATACCTAAAACTTGACTGAAAATTCAGTAAAATATTCATAATTCGATTGCAGAGATCCATGAATAAAATCCATTTTCAGGATTTTTCTAAGTCTTTTTGTGAACTTAATATGAGCTGTTCCAGCTAATATCTGTTTACAAAGTTTTCTCGTCAGAGATGAATAATTTGAATTTTGAATTCATACAGTTTCATTAGGTCTCATTGAATAAATGAACTTGCAAGTAAAGAAAGATTCAATTTTTTGATAATTACATTTAAAACTAATTTGCTTATCTATAGAGTTATATGATACATAAATATTCAATGATAAAATCTATGTTTCGAAGATTGAGAAAGAAATTTTTCAGCTAAAATTTCTAAAAACTAAGCATAGTAAAAATGCTTTAAAAAAATCAATATTTCTTCTACTAGATTTTGACGTGATTTATAAATAATCAATAAATTTTTAACTCACTAGAAAATCAATCACGATTAGAAAGTCTAAGACATATTGATAATTAGTTGTTAACTTAGCTATCTAATCGAATACTAGCCAAAAATCTTTCTTATCGTCTTCATTTAATAGAATATTTTTTCATCAAATTTCTTATTTGATAATAATGTTAAAAAATTGTTCGATACTTTTTTTTTTGTTTATTGCAGTTGAAGAACTGTTTCAACATTTTTAACATTTATTTGATTTATTATTCTCGATCAAATATTCCTGTTTCCTTTTTATCTGTTGATAGATAAGATTAGTTTAGAACATCAATTTGATTGTCGTTCTCACATTCAATTGATGTATAACACTTATGATTAGATAATTATCCTTTTCGAAAATTTAACTAATCGGATCGATAGAAAAATATAACGTTGTGTGATAAGAATAAATTCTCGACAAAAAACTTACGTAAAAACATAACAACCACATCCATACAACTTATGAAGCTAGTATCATTCTATGAAGATATTTAGTAAGATTCGTAAATGGTCATACTGTTTTTTGTCTAATTCTAACTTTAAAGATTTCAATATTATCGAGAACAACCATGTTGAAAATCTTAGTCATTAAAATGATATTTTTCAAGTTGGTTTCTAACTGGTTACTTTTTTTGACTTATCATGTGTTTTCTCACTATTTATCGATTTGTCGCTTTGTGTTAAGCTATTATTGATTTGATTTTTCTTTGCTTGCTCTGTCGTATACTAATAGTCTAATTCTTTATCTGTCTTGGTCTAGTTCGTCGGTTGATTCATTTGTCTTTGTCTAGTTCATAGTTTATTGTTGTTGAATGTCATATATATATATATATATATATATTGGCTTAATTGTATTTTCTCGTTGGTTCGATATCAAATTTAACTTGAATCAATTCACAATTTATTTTGGTTTGAATTGTATTATATTCTGCAGCACATTTCATTTCTCATCGATTAATATTTTTGGTTTTTTACAATGGTATCAGATTTATTATATGAGATACAAAAGGAAATTGGATTAGTAGAGATGCTTCTTCATCAGAAAAAAGACGATGAAGCTCTTAAAGTATGTAATTATTGGTTTTTTTTTAAATAAAATATTTCTATTTTGTATTGTTAGCAATTAAGTAACATTATCGAAAAACTCGGTGGTAACAATAATAACAAGTTTCAAAATGAACAACTATTAGATGCATTTATAGTAGCATGCAAGAGAAGAATTTTTGTTTACCATAAAAAAGAAAAATATGAAGGTAATAAGATAGCGTCTTTCTTTCATACCAGCACTGAGTTTTGCTATGATTTGTTTCTTTTTCTTTTTTTTTAGAAATCTTACTCGACATAAAAACATTACAAAATGTCAAATACGATATTTATCAAGATGATGATGTTCTTTTAAAAACGCTGTAAGAGAAATATTATTTCTTCACTATATTTTACTTTAAATTTTGTATAGGGAATCTGAATCTGAAATAAACAAAAACAACATGTTGATTGAATTAGAAAAATTCAAAATTAATTGTAAGTGCATACTATTATGTATTTCAAATAATAGAAATGATCTTTTTTTTCTGTCGTGTTTAGCCAAGTTGATTGATGCTGCAAAAGAAAACATAGATGCTCATTTTAATATAGATAAAATGTTTTCGAGAGAGTGCGTGTTCATACAAGAAAATAAATTTATTTATTTCTTAATAATTTTAGAAACGAAAAAAAAGCCTCGAAAAAACGAAAAACCATGGGTCGATAACTGGATTGGTATTTTCTGGCTTTCGACATTCATAAACATTTTTTATGTTATATGCACAAAGATGTTTATTTGTATTCTTTTTTTGTGTTTAATTGTTAAAATAAGAAAAAAATGTTGTTATTTTTTGTCACTCAATAAACAAAAAGAAGAGCAAATATGTGCTCAATTAAATTATATGAATTAATTTTTTTTGATAAATAAAAATATTTTAGATAATAATTTGCAAAACTATAGATTTTCTTGATTAACCATTTCAAAAAGAGAACTCAAAGAGGATTATTTTATTGTTCGATGGCTTTTGCAATTGTACGAGATTCTTCACCAAGTTATGATGATATTTCTTTCCCAACACCTATTAATTTTCTGCAGATTCCAGTATCTTTAAGAGCGCTCATATTCAACGAAAAAAACTCGAATTAGATAATCATTTTTATTACTTTGCGTTCAATTGT
Organism: Rotaria sordida; assembly: GCA_905250125.1. Taxonomy (NCBI): domain Eukaryota; kingdom Metazoa; phylum Rotifera; class Eurotatoria; order Philodinida; family Philodinidae; genus Rotaria; species Rotaria sordida. The sequence goes on from CAJNOL010001657.1 coordinate 55,327, forward strand.
GATTATAGTCTAAGCTGTAGAAAAACTGTTTGTTATAATTTAAACTTCACATTCAGTTTCACCTGGAAAAGTGATATTCATAGATTAATAATGATCTTGTGATACGGAATAAAGGTTGACATCACGTCATTGAAACAATGCCCATTTATATCGTAATTGATAAATAGAGTTTATCTCATGTGTATCAAGTATCATCTTAATACTCATCGAACAAAATTCACAGAAAACCGTTTTGCTTGAGAATATTTATAAAGGATGAATATTGCATATAAAATCAATAATAATAATGCGTCGAGACAATTCAATCAAAATTTTTACATGAACTTTTCGAGTTAAACTAGAGAAAAACAATTGTTAGTTGACTTTCTTTTACCATTAATCAATTGAAACCATTTATGCTGCATCATCAATTAAATTAAATCAAATCATTCAAAAGAATTGAGACATAAATGATGTTTCAGACGTTCTACTACAAGCTTCAGATTCATTCTCGTGTCCAATAAAAAGAAACTTGAAACTTTGAAAAATTATCGTACATACAAATTACTATATAATCATAAAGTTTGGAGTCTATAGCTTTTATTATGAATGAGAACCAGTAACAACATTATCATGTATTAAATTTTCAGTTTTCCTGATCATTTTGATTGTTATTAAAAAAAAAACTGTACACAATAGAAATTTAAAAAATGCACAAATAATAGGTATCGATGCCCGCATCATTGATTAACTAAATTTATTACATTCATTTTCCAAATATTCAATATCAATAGTTTTGTCGCTGTAATTTCACTTTTAATGTTGTTAAGGAAGTTTTAATCCATCCAAATCAATCGAAAAGTTGTGCTGCTAATTAGACGACCTTCGGCCTATCGAAAACGATCTGAAGGATATTACAAGTGAAATTGCAATGATAAAACTATTGATATTGAATACTTGGAAAGTGAATGTAATAAATTCAGTTAATCAATGATACGAGCATCGATACCTATTATTTGTGCATTTTTTTTATTCCTATTGTGTATAATTTTTTTAATAATAATCAAAGTAACTAGGAAAATTGAAGTATTAGTAGATAATAATGTTGTTACTAGTCCTCATTCATAGTAAAAAGCTATAGACCTCAAACTTTCTGGTTATGTAGTACTTCATATGTACAGTAATCTGCCAAAGTTTCGAGAAGTTTTCTTTTGTCGAACTCGAGAATGATGAATTTCAAACTTGTAATAGAATCTCTGTGAAACTCTATAAGCTAATGCGTAGCAAAATACACAAAACTGATGATATTAAATAATTATTCAATACTTTCAAAAGTTTTTTTTTTTATTAGGAATATTTGATTAACCTTTAAATCAGTAGTTGTCAATTGAAGTTATTATTCTAGATTTGATAGTTAATTCTACAAGATTGCACATATTCTTTATGCGTAAAAAAAGTATTGATTAAAATCTCCAATACGAAGCCATACAGACAATCTTAAAGCATAAAAGAAAACATTTCGAAAAGAGTCTACGGAACATAATTAAATATTTAGTTTTATTATGTTTTGAAAATGAAATTGATTTACACTTTGTAATACCTTGGTATAGAATGATTGAAAAGAGAGGAATGCGTGATTGTACTTCGAAAAAAACCTAGAATTTGTACTCTCAAGCACTGTGGATGTGGATGCAATAAAGAGAAGATACACTAACATCCACACTCAAGAGTGTCGCCACAGCGGGGAGTGATCCTCAATCCTGAAAATTTTTCATTTTTTTGCTCACCAGTTTTCGAAAACAAACTTAATCTCCTAAAGTTCGATCATTTTTAGCAACTGAAGGTCAGTGACCGTTACGCACATGTTTTCATTTCTCTCAATAGAAAATGCTCAAGAAATTGAGTCGATAAAATTACTAATCGTTTTCACAACACGTCTTTTCCCCATTACTGTTTCCCAAAATATTAGATTCACTACTGATGAATTCATGATATGATGTAAAGAAAAAGGTTCGTTCTTTTCAAATGATTTTATCAATCGACAAAAGTTAAGGGTTTGGGTGTGAGGTGTGGGTGCGGGCGTGACCATATTCTTCTTTTATCCCCCACACCTACACCCACACCCACACCCTCCCTTGCGATATATTGTTCTTAGTAATGAAATAATGTGACCTTTTTCAATATATTTCACCTCAATAATTTCTGTATCTACATCATGTTCATCGAAATAAAATAAAAATAAAATCTATCGACTCACAAACATATGATATCCTATCGAAAAAAGGATAAAAAACCAAAAAAAAA
>CAJNOL010001658.1:0-47525 GCA_905250125.1 Rotaria sordida
TCCATACGAACTTTTTTTAATGCAACTATTTCTTGACTAATTTTATCCCGGCCACGATAAACTACACCATATGTACCTTTACCAATACAATTTAATTTTTCAAATTCAGATACCGGTCTAAATAGAATTCCTTTTGTTTTTTCTCGAAAAGACAATTTTGAAAAATCAATCATGCAATATTCTATAATCTATTCGTGTAACTCAGAGATATCCATGACGGCACAACAGATATTTCAAAAATACTATCGCGACTAGAGATCGAATCGAACCGACTTTTATAGATTCGAGTTCGGTTCCATTCATTTTCAGTCTCTGATAGGCGTAATATTTTCCGGTAAGTTTATTTTAAACTAAAACTGTTGCCAATATAAATTTAAAATTTTTGTGAATTAAAATTCAACAATACAATCGTCAAAATACATGACCTCAAGAAAAATAGATCAGAAATAAGAAGAGAAACTACTATTATATGTTAACATCCGAAGATTTCGTAAAAACAAAACGATCGCACTCTGTTCCTATTATTTTCTAATGATAATAAACAAAACTTGTATAAATATCTTTACTAGTAGATCTGAGGAATAAAAGGTTTCTTTTGATTTCTATAGATAACTATACAAAGTGAAACTTAAGTTTAGAGCTTAAAATATTTCAGATATATTTTGAGTTTATTGAAAATTTTATATAAATTCGATTGAAATTTAAAATAAAACGAAATTCTTTTACAATTTATTTCTGAACTTGATAAATTTTTGTAAATGTAAATTGATCGTTCATAGTCCCCTGATATGTAAAATGTTCGATCAAAGATCGTTTGATAATCTCATACATCATCACAATTTTACAAAAAAAGGATTATAGCTCATTTAATCATTTTTCTTATGTACTTGTTCATATTTATTTGCTTTTTAAAAATTAGTTAGGTTCGGTTCGATTTCGATCTCTCTGTTTCATATTATCTAAACATTTTTTCTTAATTCTAATAAATCATAGATAAATCTCAAACATTACTAATATCTTACCTACATGTACCAAAAAGACAAGAATCAGGAATTGTTATAGGCTGATCTGTAAGCATTGAATAAATTGTTGTTTTAGTCTCTTCATTAGTATTATTAGTACTATTATTTGCTCCCGATGAAGACATCTGTATATATATATATGTATTGTCTAAAGAAGTAAAAATTAAATTATATCTATTGTTACTAGTCATTATTTTTTGTCTATATGAATTGATATTAAATGAAAAATAAAATAAATAAATAAATATTTTTCCGTTGGTCAGTCTTATAACTGAAACCAACATTCGCAATGGGTCGGTTTTATTCCGAAAATGCATCCATCACACATATATAGGTATATCTGTCTAATTCTACATGGATACGCGTTTTTTTTTTCTCGGGCTGACTCGAACAGATAGAAAAAAGTTACACATATAGATAAAGTTAGTACAAGAAGAGAAAAAAAAAGAACAACAAAATCTTTTTTTTTTTTGGTTTTAGTTTTTCAGAATAGAATAGTTCGCAATCATGTGAGAAAGAGCCAAACAAGCAACAATGAACGAAAAGAAGAAAAAAAAATGAACATACGCACACACACACAAAAAAAAAAAATATAGAAAAAAAGAGAGACATATGAATGCCAATATATGTACATACGAGTGAGAGATAGGAACAAGTCGAACTGTAGAGAAAGCTAGAACCAATATATGTATATATTGCACACAGGGTCGAGTAGAAAGAAATCAAACATATGAAATAAGGCTCTAGGAGTAATGGAATAGGATGTTTCCATCTTCGTAGGTTCACTGAAAAAGCACTAAAATAAAGGAGGAAAGAGTTGAAGAAGAAAAAGAAGACGCGTACGCAAAAAAAGAAATTACTGATATTTTTTATACGTGTTTACAAACAAAAGGTCTTTTTTTTAAACTTTTTTTTTTGGTTTAAGTTTTTTTTTTTTGTAACTTTTTTCGATTTTTTTTTTTTGTTCTTTTTTTGGGTTAGTTATATGAATAGATCAAGAGTTTTTTTTTTTTTGACATAAAGAAAAAAGAAGAAGAAGAAAAAAACTGAATAAGAAGAAAGAAAGACATGAGTGGTACGCGTTGCTGAGCCGAGAAGAAATGAAAATGAACAAGAAATATAGATATGTATGAGAAGGTGAGAAAAACAAAAATAAATAGAAGTTAAAGGGAACTGATAACATCAACAAAAGATATTTGACTGGGTTATATCATCACCATCATTTATATTGTTACAGTTCTTTTATTGACACCGTTTTGTTTGCTTTTTTTATTCTTGAGCATTTCGATGATCATCATCGACAGATCTAAAAGAAAATTATTATTTTAATTAAAAAAAAATAAAATAAAATAATTTTACCTTTGATGATTCGTTCGTTGTGGTTGAGGTCGATGAAATAAATTATGTGATGCATATAATTGTTGTTGAAATTGTATATGATATGGATATTTTAATGAATTTCCATTTGAATATTGTATCAATGGTTTATCAATTGGACCATAACTAAAATTTTTATATACATGATGAATTTCTCCAAAACTAATTACACATAAGAGAAATGTCTAGCTTTTTTCTGATACTCTAATTGAGACAAAATTTTCTAATCCCTATCCTGTCCAGTGAAGCTTCTACACGTCATTTGAAACCCTTGTCGAGGCCCTAATTGCATCATTTCTTTCTCAGTGTTCTTTACCCTTATCCTAAATACAATTTCTGTTATGGAACCTAAAAAAGTTCTTCAGGTGGATATATACTCGGAACCATTTTTGGTTGCATACCAAACCCAAAAACGGTTTCGAGCTTGTATCCACGAGAAGAATTTTTTTAGCTTTCGTAACAGAAAGTTTTTTAGAGGGTGTTCATCCTGGAGAATCGAGGGAGCTGCGAATCCTTTCAGATTCGGGCCCGGATCTACGGCTCCATAGTAAAACCTTTGCTCTTACCTTACCCTACAAAGCTTTATCTCACTTATTCACTACTTGAAAGACTCTGAAAGTGATAAATAGCGAAATAGTATCATGTTAGAGATATACAGACTAAGCTTTTTTTTGTTACCCTGTATTCTTAGTGAGAGAAATTTTTCGAATCCTTAATCTGCATGGTAGAATAACTCTCAGAGGTGAAGAATCTGTCGTAAAAACAGAAAATTTTTTCGAACGCGCGTTTCTGCACCTTTGATAATTCTTCACATCTCTAACACATAGTTATAATTTTGAATGCACAATTCTTTACCGAAGAAGAACTAACGCTCTATTTTAGATAGACATGTCACAATACGATAAGGTATTAGTATTGACGAAAATCTTTTTTTTTTGTTTCATAAGAATTGTATATCATTTTTTTTTTGTTAAAATGAATATGACATACTTTAATCGACTATGTTGAATCTGTCGAGTTGGTCGTTGTTCATTTTGATAATCACGATAAATGGACCGTAGTCGTTTTCGATAGATCAGTGTACTTTCACTGACAGTAAGAATTTTTGAAAGTATACTAAAATCATATATATATATATATACATGAACAACAAAAAATGAAACAAATATTTTTTTTTTCTATGGTATTTACGAAGGTGCATTTTTTAATGTTGTATTTTGATCAGATACACTTTGTAATAATTTATCAAATGCTTCACGAAATGCTGAATTAAGTTTTGGTGTTAACCATGAAGCTTTACTAATATCATTTTCTATAAAAAAAAAAAAGAAAAGTTGATAGAAAAATTCAAGATTTTTTTTCTTTTACATACTATCATTAAATGGATCAACAATACATAAATTACTGATCGTACGATGTCCACAACAAAAATTTTTAAATAATTCTTCTTTATCTATAAAACCGGCTGGACGATCAGGTTGATGTGGTGTTTGTACACGAATGCCCAATTTAGCATAATTAAAATATACACCATATAATTCAAGAAAACTTATAAGCATATGACCAAGATTGGCATGTTCAATCATACTATTATTACTACTTGTTGTACAACTGTTACTACTACTATTACTACCGCCACTAATACCATTATTAAAATGATCATCATCAAGATCACTGTTATTATTACTACAACTATTATTATCATCTGATGATATACATGAAGCAGCTGATGATGATGGATATGATGTTGAAGATGAACAATCATCTGTAGTACCAATTTGATTTCCATTTTTTAATGATGATGATGTTGTTTTAATTGTTGCTGTTGATGATGTTGATAATCCAGATAGAAATGAAGATGATAATGATGATGACCAAAATGAATGTTGATCTTTTTTATAATAAGTCTATTGAAATAAAAAAAAAAAAGAAAATACTTATTCGTTAGTGATGTGACTTCACAAAAAAAATATATATATATGTTAAGTTACTCTAGATAACTTGAAAAAATCTTATTCATAAAAGTTATCAGTAAAAAAACTAACGTTGAAAAGGATATCAATTTTCATTTCTCTGCATTGACGCAAACAAGAAAGGAAAGATACTCCTGCCTTTCGGTGTATGGAAATGTTGTCTAGTGGTAGATCCAATAGTCTGAGATCTTCCTTACAAGCTGTAACTGTGAATAGAAGATAAATTTTTGTGCTCACATACACACTAATTAACCATATACTAGCCACAAGAATAAGTGTATGTCATAAAATAGTCACTATACTATCGGACAAATGATCTGAAATAAACAGCCGTCAGTGATTTGCCCAGGGTCGAACATAGTACCCTGTGGATATATGTCAAACTACGTAGTCACCCAACCATAGCAGCTGGATTGAGGCAAAATTAAATAGTACATTCTATAGACGATTCCAAAGGCTACAAAATTTGTGTTAAAAGTTTTTTCTCAACATGTCTAGATGTTGTAAAACATGATCTGAAAGAAGTGTTGAAGTATATCGGATAGTTTTACTCTCCCTTCTACACAGACACCACAGGAACCTGTCATAGATTATAAAAGATGTTGCTGAGATTCGATCAAAAATCATCATATATGAACTACTTTCTTATTGAATTTCTAAAGGATTAATATACTTTTTAATCAATTGAAAGAGTCAACATTTCTACATATGTCTATATTAAAAACATTTATTCAGAAAAATAACTCTTGTCAAAAATCAAAGTCATTGAAAGGTGAATATGTCATATTTTGCCTTGAATGACTATTATATTAGTTTATAGTTTGTTTTTTATTTTTTATTATTTACTTGGAAAAAACAGACCAACATAAGAATAAGTGAATAACTACTAATACCACCTGTCCATACTTCATTTAGATTAAGTTGTAATAAATATTGTTTTAATACATAAACGAGATATTTCAATGATGGATATACTTCTAAATAATGCTAGAGAAAACAAAAAAGTTTTTTTTTTTTTCGTATGAATCTTTTAAAGAACAAAAAAAAGAAACCATACGAGAATAAGTTGAGCACTACGAAGACCATTATTCATATTAAAACTCATATCTACTTTAACATCAGTTCGTCGATCAGTTAATTTAATAATTGGTACTGTTGCTCCATTTAATAATTGAATACCTTCTTGTGTACATATACGATGACGACAAAAAGCTTCACGTAAAACTAACATTAATGCTTCAAGTTCTTCTGGTCGCCATTGACGACCATCTTTTGAATGAACAATTAAATCAATATCACTAAAAATAACAAAAAATATTCTTAAATTATTTTTGACAAAATTCTTTTTTATTTTTCCCTAACCTCATCGGTAAATATAAACCAGTTTTATAACTGCCATAAATATCAACCTAATATGAATAATAAAAATAAAATATAAATATTTTTTTTTGTTGTTGTTGTTTTTCTTCATTTTCTTACAGACGCTGTAGGTAAATATTGATTAATAACATTAGTTATACGATTAATAACTTGTTGTCGTACAGCATGTTCTTCTTCAGTTGGAATCATGAATTGATAAAATTGTAAAATTTCATAATGAAGACGATAGAGACGAACGGACATAAATGGTGGTGCACTAAAACAAAACAATTTTATTATAAAAAGAAAAATTCAATTAATATATAAACTAACGTCATAAGATCGAAAAGTTCGACAGGTATTTGTGTATATCTCCATGGTGGACATACATTTCGTTGATCCAATTGCATTGGTGTACGTCGTAAAAGAAAACGATCATGTAGATAGACACTTCGATCGTGCATCGTTTTCTTTCTTGAAGTTTTTTTTTTTAATCGATCGATGACTTGTCACTAAAATAGTTAGTTAATATATATATATATATATGTATAAGAAAAAAAAATGTCGAATGTTTCTCTCGATGTATACCAATTCGTTAAATGATTTGTTTTCGAATGGAAATACTAGAAATAGAAAGAAAGAAAAACATAGTTAAATCGAGGGTTCAAAATAATATAACGAAAAAGGAGTGAACGATATACTCGAACATAATTATGTCTTCGTGCATTATATGTGTGTCTTCGAAAATGACATACGAAGAATAAGAGAGAAAAAAGCAAAAGAAGAAAAAGAAAGCAAGATGTCTTATGAAAGGATTATTTGTAGACACAATAACAAGTTGACTGATAGTAGACTGCAAACAACCGCAAACATATATAAAGAAAAGATTTTTCTAGAGAAGAGTAACAACACGTGTGTTTGGATATAAATGCATAGTGGTTAAGTTAGATTAATGATTGGTTCAAATTTGCCCAATCAATAACAAGGCATCACTCTACAATAAATAGAATAAACAAGCAAAATAGACATTTTCAAGTATATATTTTGCTTTTAAACCATAATCATTGTTATTACTTATGATGGTATTATGTTTAAATAAATAGAATTCAATAGGGAAAAAAAAACTATATTTTTAGTTTTATTCAAAAATACTAATAGAATAAATACGTACATGTATTTTAAAATAGTATTAATCGAAATTTCTAGAATAATATCACTTGACTGAACAGAAAAAACACGTCATGTCATAACAAATAAACAGATATACCATTGAAAATGATTGTTATTTTTGAGAGTCATCATCGTTTTCGTACAAAATACAATCGTTTTCATTTATTACATATCAATCACAATATGTTCAAAGTTGATGATCTAACTAATTAGGCTACATAATGAATCTACTCTTCATACGATAATCATGGTTTAGCTTTAAAGATCTAATCCGATTTTCAACTGATTATAATTAGTTTATACTTTGTATAAAGATGCTCAGGCATGGATAAGATTTATTTTCATGGTTATTCTCAAAAATACTTAACACTTAATTAGTCAAAAGTTTGTTTTATAGATTTTAGAAAACTAAGCCACGGTCAGTAAATATTAGATCTTCAACAGATAATTATAAGTTAGTCAAAAGCAAAAGCTTATCACATTACTTGTGTTGAGCATCGTTGTATAACCATGTGAATAAGGAAAGAAGAATGTTCATCGATATTTTTCTTAACTTGCCATACAATAGTGACGAGAAACTTTCAAGACAAATACAACAAAACACAACTATTATAACTAATTATGAGTTTTTAATTAATAAACAAGAAAATATTGCATCTTTATGTAATGAATAAAAATTCTTTTTTTTTTGTAAAATTTTATTTTTCACTAAACACATATAAAAGGACAAAATAGACTAGCGAGAACGAAAATATGGTCGTTGAGATATGACATCATTTTCAATATTTTTAAAAGCCCATTGATGATCAACAACAAGTAAACCTTCTCGTTCAGCTTTAAATGCTTTTGATGAATCTTGTGGCATTGATACAGCGGCCATATTCATTTGATCTTGCATCATTTTTGTTTGATCAGCTGCATTATTTTCTCCAAGAAGTAAATTGTTGACACCACGTTGACCAAATATATTGATAGCATACCAAGAAACAGATGATAACCTAATTGAAGAAAAAATAAAAGAGTTCTTTTTTTTTTAAATAATAGAATAAAAGTCATTTAACTAACCAACTAGCATCAAGTGTTGCCAATTCAACACCACGTTGTAACATTGGTTTAAAACGATACGTTAATGGAAAAGGTACTTTAGCTAAAAAAAAATATCAAAAACAATTTGTTTTCAAATTTATCTGACAAGGAAATTTCTTTCGGTCTGAATTCGCTGTTCGACCAAAACGATATTTATTTGATGAATATTAGAAAGTAATAGAAAAGTCTGGAATGATTTAGTTTTTCGGATCTTCGTTCTCGTGATATCAAAATTTTACTGAGTTTTTCGACAAAAGGTCGTAGTCCTCCTCAAGTCACATTGAAAATTAACTATCGAGTTTCGACTTCAAACTTTGTATGAACAAAGTTTTCAATGAGATTAGTTGATTGTGCAACTCGTATTTTCTTTTTGGAGATGTCAATCAGGATAGAAGATACTAGAAAAGCTAAAACTTGCATAATTAACTCATCTCATTAAGAACTTTATGCATACAAAGTTTGAAATCGAAAGTCGATTAGAGGAACTACAACTTTTTGTTGAAAAACTCAGTAAAATTTTAATATCTCAAGTACGAAGGTCCCGAAAACTAAACCATTCTAGACTATCTATTATTCACTAGTATTCATCAAATGAACATTGTCTAGGTTCAAAAAGTGATTTAACACCTGAAGAAATTCCTTCGCAAGTTCGAATCTTTTTCATCAAGATTGCATGTTCCACGAATTTTTCTCATCGAACTATAGGGTGTCCGGAAAGTCCTTAAAGTTACAAAAATTTGGATATCTCCTTTACGGCTCGACCAAACAGGCTCATTTTTTTAACAAAGATTGAAGCATATTCACACTTCAAATCCATATGGACAAGGGTATTGAGAATCTTTGTTAAGTATCACTATTGACCTCAACAAGAAAATTTTACTGTTTCACAGTTAGGAAAACAAACATTACACAGGATAGGGCAAAAGACACTTTATTGAAAAGACAATTGACTCTCTCCATTATGGCTTGAGCAAACCAACTGATATTTTTACCCAGGATAGAGGCATATCCACACTCCAAATCCATACTGACAAAGTTAGTGAGAACCTTTGTTAAGTATATGGTTTTTCTTCCTCTCTGTGAAACAATAAAATTTTCTTGTTGAGGTCAATAGTGATACTTAACAAAGATTCTCAATACCCTTGTCCATATGGATTTGGAGTGTGAACATACCTCAATCTTTGTTAAAAAAATGAGCTCGTTTGGTCGAGCTGTAAAGGAGATATGCAAATTTTTCTAACTCTAAGGACTTTCCGGACACCCTGTATATACTTGCTCGTATTGCGCGTTTGCTTGCGCTACCTCCGACATACTGACAGTAGACTGCCGATCGATTGTCGGTATACCGACGGTTTTTATCCGATTTGAATCTGATAGGTAGTCTAATACTAAAAGGTTTTTTATTCTTTTTACAAATACCATGAATGTTTGTTTCGATTGCATAGGAATTTTCTTAATGACTATTCATACTTGTATTTCACTAACTAGGAATACATATTAGAGTTAGAGATTTACTGTTACGCTTAACAAAAAACAAAAGTCAAAAATATTTCATGATTAAACGCTTCATTTTTTTTTCAGTTTATTTTTTAGGATACATACTACAAAGAAAACCACTAAATGCCCAATTGATAACACCACCAATGACAATCATAGGTACCATATTTGATATATTATTTTTAAGCATTTCAGTCATCATTGTTGGATCTAGAATATTAAATTTATTTATATTTTTATGATTTTTTTTTTTCATTACCTGTAATTGGATTTCGCATAGGTTGTTGTCGACCTTGTTGTTTAGTAAGATAACCATTTTCTTCATTAACAAAAAAATGTTTTCGCATAACAAAACCCTATTTGGAAAAAAAAACAATATTAATATTCAAAACAAAAGAAAATCTATTCAAAATTAAATTAACCTCTTTTGGAATATATTTTCCATTTTCACGTAAAATTCTTGTTCGGATAAGTGCTTGACTAAAATATACATTAGAAAAATTACAAATAAAAACCTATTCGATGAAAAAAAAAAAGACAAAAAAAATTACCTATCAGCTAATTGTTGTTTATCAACAGGTTTGTCACCAGCTGTTATTATTGAAATATAATGTCGTAGCATACCAACAAAAAATGTAATGACCACAATAGGCATAAATACCCAAAATCGAATAGCTGAGTCGAGTAATAATTCAACCATTTTTATTTTATTTATAATATAGGGAAAAAAAAACAAATATCTGAAACAAATTTAAATGAATATTTTATTTTTTATAAAAAAATATAAGTTTTAGTTTCTTGAATAACAAGATCACTTGAAAAGGAGATATACATATTATTCAAACTCGATCTAAAATTCATTGATTTTGTCATTGAATAAATTGATTATCCATCATAATTAGATTCATTATCCTTCTCTTTTTGTTTTGTTATCAAATTAAACTTGTCTCATCGAGTTGAATAAATTAAAATAAATCTCATCAAATTATTTTTCTCGAAAAATTTTTAAGAAATTTAGCATGAATAATCTATTCATATTTGTTTTTCTTGTTAAATAATTCGTCTTATCGTTCTTCATTAATATATGTATAAGGATCTTCATCATCAAAATATTTTTCTTCTTCATCACGTTCACGTATTTTAATGTCATCAAGATTTTCATTATTATCAATTGATGTATAATCAATATTAGAATCTTCACCATTAAGAAATTTCTCTAAAACAAAAAAAGAAAATAATTCTTAGAATAACTTTAAACTAATTAAATCTTCTAAATATTATCATTATATCTAGATGACCCATATTGTTTATCAGTTTTGAAATATTACTTAATTTAATATATAAGATATACGATATTGACTTGTTTATTTGAATTTTCATCAAATTCCCATTATAAGTTTAATTCTGTATCACTCACAGCGGTTTGCAGAAGAACTATTGATAAAACAATCCTATGAAGAATGTTAGCCTCTCTAATATACCAATGGTGTATGTGGTCGAATCCATCAGATGTTCTATTGCTTGCAGAGAGTGGTTTTAGTTACTCTAATGGCAATGTCGTAGGAAAAGAGGAATTGAACGACATCAGAAGTCTTGATATTTTTTTCTTTTATAACACTGTAGCGCACATTATATCGAACGATTTACCGGCGGACATTTGTCCGTTTTGTATCACATGAGTAGGCAAAAGCAACTTTTATCTCATAATATTGTCCAACAATCGCCTAGTTTACTCTAAGGCATTGTATAACCACTGAAGACATTTTATTCATATTACAAGTTACTGAAACTTCTCACGTGATGAACCTTACAATGTATACATTAGCTTTATTTTTGATGGTCTTCTGTTTGTACAATAGTAGAAACACGGTTTGATTTGCGCCTTATTGTCTGTAATTCGAAAGCTATCGTGGGAGTGTAGGAAGGTGAGAGTGAAGAGAACGCGCACACGCTACAAGGACTAAAGGAATTAAACGTAACGAAATATTCTTACAGCTTTAAAAGGCGTGTAAACGTAACAGTATAATGGGATGAGTTTGATTTCTTGCGGACCTATGCCCTGAGGATCTATACTATTATATTCAGAGACTTCCCTTCCTCTTTCCGAATGTTAAGATCAAAATTTTTTCCATTTTTAATTTTTCATCGCTAATATAGCTTCGAAGTATTCTCTGTCGAATATTATCTACATGAGGGCTCTTCATTGTTCGTTAGTACTTTTATTAAATCCAATTCTCAAAATCCTCAGAAGAAAAACTCGCCCTGGGATTATTCTTTGTATGCAAAATTCTCTTAATGATAATTTCTCAAGGTGCTGAGAGTATGAGTCATGACCCTCTAACACCATTGAACACGGTCAGCTTTCGATCATTTTAGTTGAAGAAAAAAGCTTCGACACACACACACGAAAGGTTATTTTGTGTTTTTCTCAAAATCAATTTTTGAACAAAAAAAAACCAAGTTTTCTCCTATAAGGTACATTCAATTAGGCTCAAATTGGATTCAGTATTTTTTCTTTTCTTTAAAATGTTGTCCCAATGAAATTCGGCATTAATACCATTGGAAAAAAACACTTTTTTGACCAGTATTTTGCTTTTCCGGAGCTCTAGGAACGATATTTTTAAAAGAAAAACAAAAAGCACACACCCCGATTTGATCCTAGTGATCATAAAAAACATTGTAACTCGAAAAAATGAATTATAGAATTTTGTAGAAGGACACTTTGGACCATTTTTGGCTTTTGTGACTTCCAGATCTTCCTGAAGGAAACATCTGTAAATTTTGAGTCTATAAGAACTTTTGCTCTACTTATCGAGATCTATCTGCCTTGAAAATTTCATCATTTTCCGTCAAGTCATTCCAAAGGAATCCTGGAAAGTAGTGACGGAAAGTCTTAAGTCTACTAATGTGTTATAAAAATAATAAAAATATAATAATGTTTACCTTTTTGAATAGCGAGAAATTCTTGTCGATATAAATTTTTTTCTGTGCTTGAATATTTTTGTTCATTTTCATCATCATCATCACTTTCACTTTCGCTATCATCATCATCATCGTCATTTACGTGTTCTTCATTCTCAAATTCTTTTTCAACTCTTTCTTGATGATTAATTGCTTCAAGATGTTCCATATAAAAATCCGCTAATGGACCATTTGCAGTTCTAGTAACTAATTGTTTTGTTTCATTATCATTATATTTTTCAATCATTTGTTCATAAAGTAATGGTGATCGTTCTTTCATTGCTTCATCACTAAAATATGAACCATCAGCAATTAATTGTTGCATATATGTATAACGACGATTAGCACTTCTTTTATGACGATTTGAATTTAATATTTGACGAATATAATCATCATTTGAATCAAAATTTTGTTTTAATTCATCATCAGTTAATAATGAACCAAAACGATAAATAAAATTAATTGGATTTGTTTTATATAAATTGTTAAGAATTTCATATTTTTGTTCATATGTTAAATCTGGTTCATTACGTTGTTGTGAAGCAATAATAATATTACTTGAACAAATTCGATCAAACATAGATGTTAAATTCATCTAGAATAATAAAATAATAATAAAACTTTAGAACAAAAAATTTAAAAAAATCACACGACAAAAATTTATTTTTTAATAAATTCTTCAGCTTTTCGAAGTATATTTTGTAAATTCTCATGTTTAACTAAATCACATGCATCATGTAAATTTGACCAACTTATATTTTGATGTTCATCAGATAGATTTATTTTTTGTTGAGCATTATTAAGACGTGCTAAATAATAATAAACATCTTTTGGTTTTCCATTAACATCATATGTTATTTTTTCTTCAAATTTATCATAATATTTTAAATCATTTTTATCTAAACCAGCTTCTTCTTTTGTTTCACGTTCAGCTGCTTCTAATGGAGATTCATCATTATCCAAATGACCTAATTAAAGAAAAATATAGATTAATTAAAGATCAGAAAATGTTAATCGAAGACAATTTTCCTAGGATGTTATTATTTTCTATACGGATTAATTTAGTCGTTGTAACCTTATAATGAAAATTTTGTCTATAGAATACATCTGATGATTTTGAGGAAATATCCTGAAAGTTTCAACCGAAAAGAACGTTGCTTTGTCAAGGTATTGAATTTTCAAAAAAACAAAATGATCGTTTGTCACAAAAATCAAGTTTACTTGAAAGTTCAATATCTTGACAAACGTACATTCTTTTCAACTGAAACTTTCAGAATATTCTCAGACCTATCTATGAGCACCATTTCAGATCGAAAATTCAATAAAACAATCATAACTCTGCTTCGAAGGTCGATGGACATGAACCACTTCTGAGTTTTACCAAGACTTCTTTGTGAACCCAGTATGAGCTCAAATGACGGGTATCATTTTGGGTGGTTTCCTTGTAAGGATAATTTAAAAAAGTTTGTTTCAATAGCTTCAATCGATGATATATTTTCAAGTTTGTTAATGTTGAAATAGAGAGGTAGAAATCACTGCTCGAATTTCATTTCTTTTTTCAAGAAAAATTTCCAACGTAAGAAAACAGACAGAATATAATTTTATTCTGACTTGTTCTTAAAATTTCTTACATACGTTTTGTACTTCGCAACTGATAGCAATCAAGAGTTTTTATATAACGTGAACATTTAATTTAGCCAATAAATAAAAGCAGAGCATTTACTCGATTCAATGACATTCCTCATCTATACACAAGGTCGAGTACACTATCAACTACATTAAATGGCATAGGGTTTATTGAAGCGGAACAGTGTAACAAAAAAATTGTAATCGATCTAACTCTTCGAAATTGATCGGCAGGCATTTTACACGTGAAAGATTATATTAATAAATGATAGACTTCAAGAAATCGCCGTATTCACGAAACGAAGTAATTCATCTAATCTCTCATGCTGTTTTTTCCAACATTAAAATTATCCGACCTTATGCAACTCGTGATCACTATGATAATAAACTTTTTACAATATTTTCATAAATGATTGCACGGATTACGAAGTTCAATCATTCACCATGTTTCGAAAAGCATCTATTGCTAAAAAATTCATAGTTCGGGGATGCAAATTCTGAAATACTTCATACAACGCTACTATGTATGAAATCTTTAAATAGAAATCATTCCAAGACAAAATTTCGAAACTTCAGCTTCAATTTTATTTGAAAAATTCTTACCTTTTGGTGGTGTCCAATGATGTTCACCATAAGACGTTTGTAATAATAAATATTCAATTGACTTTTGTTCCACTTGTCGAAATATGATAACTCCTGCAGCTGCACTCATATCTAAATATTCAAAAAAACAAAAAACCTTCTTTTCATGTTATTAATCTATGTCTTACATAATATATGTCGTTTAGTTTTAGAGCAAAACAACAACAACAAGAACAAGAACAACAGGCAAAAACAATATTTATTTTTTCAGTAGAGACAAAAAAAAAATGCGCAGAATAAAGAAGTCATGAAGAACTACGAATAAACGAACAATCACACGCCAAAAAAAAAACGCGAAAGAGTAAAATTGAGATGAGAAGAAAAAAAAAGAAAAATATAGAGAAAATTTTTTGTTTATTTTTTCAAACGAGAGAGCAAAAAAAAATGTGAATACATATGCTAACAATTGATCAAGTTCGTTTTCTACTTTGGTTTTGCCTAGATTCTTATTCAATTTTAACGGCAGCATAAATTTTTCTCACAAAGATATATGATGCAATAAAACCAATTGTACCCGTCAAAGTCCAAAATGTAAAACAGATCAAAAGTGTATAACCAAAATAAAGCATTATTGGAATAGCTTCAGTAATATCAAGCTGAGAAAAGAAAATAAGATTTTTGTAAAAAATTTTTTAAAATAAAATTTTTATTACCTTTGTGAAAAAATAAAATATTGAATAAACAAATACATAAAATGCTGAACCTCCTGATGCAATAAATGATCGCCACCACCAATGATAATCTTCTCCACATAATTGAAAATAAGTTATGACAATTGAAATTTGTGAGCAAGATACTAAATAAACAAAAACAAAGTATATATATATATCATTATTTTTTAAATTATTCATAATAACTTACTTATTATAATAATAAAGACAAGAAAGAGAAAACCGAATAGATAATAATATTGATTTTCCCATATTGCCGAAAAAATAAAGAATAATTCAATAAACATTGCACCAAATGGAAGAACACCTAAATCAACAATTTATTCTATAGTACTAATGTCCATTTCAGAGATAAATGGCCGTGGGTATTTTTCGAATAACTTTTGATAGGAATGAGATAGAGACCTGCGGTTTTCACCGTTGCAAAGAGCAGATGAAAATGCATCGAACCATATATAGAAAGATTTTTCTAACAACTTTCCTGAAGGTTTTAGTCAAACGTTTTCAAAGGATTGCGTTTTTCTCCTACGTTAAAAAAGTGATTTTTCTATCGAAATATCACAAAAAACCTCCATTTTTCGACTATTTTGTTGAAAAACTGGGTGGTGAATTGCACTCCAATGGCTAGAATATCGTATTGGTAGTAGTTAGGAATAGAGCCTTTCCATAGTTTTTTGTAGCTCTTCATTTTGCGGTTCTAGCACACTCCTGAAAGTCAATAAATTAATATCGCAATCATGAGAGACATGCTGTTTTTCTTGAAGTTTTACGTAAAACCTTCAGGAAAGTCGTTAGAAAAATCTTTCTATATATGGTTGGATGCATTTTCATCTGCTCTTTCCAATGGTGAAAACCGCAGATCTCTATTTCATTCCTATCAAAAGTTATTCGAAAAATACCCACGGCCATTTATCTCTGAAATGGACATTAGTCAAAAATGAAAATTAATTTTTAAAAGTATCATCTTAAAGAGCACGAAATTTTAAGTAAAATGATATTTGAATTTAAATTAAACACTTTGATATCATAGAATGTAATTAAAAATATGTTTATTTTCGAATTTCTAATCATCATCGATTACTTACCAGCCATTAACGTGCTACAAAAAAAAATAAAACAATAAAAATGAATTTCTTTTTCTTTTTTTGTTTACTTACCTTAATACCGGATGTAAAAACCATTGTTGTTCAGGTACTTGACGTGGAATTTGATTTGTTCGAACTGGTTGATCATACGGCTAGAAAAGAAAAACTCTCATATATATTTTTTATTATTATTTTCTTTCTTAGACTAACCTGTTTACGATAACCAAAATAGAATCCAAAACAAACCAATGGAAATGAGATGCCTAACCACATCATAAGTATAGAAAGCATAGTTGTAAATGGAACAGCACCCGATGAACGTTTTCCCCATATGAAAAAGTTTAGAAAAAAACCAACACCAAATACAATTCCTGGATATAACGTAGCAGTCTATAATGAAAACAATAAAAATCAATAAAAAGAAAACGAAAAACAAGAACATACTAAAGCTGCTGTTCGTTTCCAATTTGATCCTTTGATTGTCTTATATATTCGACCCGAGTAAAAACCCGCAATAAGTCTAATAAAATCAAATTAATTTATTAAATACATTTCTATTATGGTTTTTTTTTTAAATTTCTACCCCATAAATACATAAAGAAAACAAGCTGCTGTAATTAATGCACCACGTGATGATGGTGAAAGCATTCCAAGAGCAGCAAAGACTATTTAAAAAAAAAAAAAACAAGCAAAAATTTTGTTTTTTATCTTTAACATTTTCTTTTTAATACAAACCAATAACAATAAATGACATTAAAAAAATTTGAATACCAGAACCAATAAGTGCAGCAAGAAAATTCTTACCACGTGGTGGTCGAAATACATCACCATGTACTCTGAAAAATAATACAAAAAAAAAAAATTTTTTTTGTTTTCTAAGAAAAAAACTAAAATTTAAAACATACAATTTCCAACCAGTTTCTTCAGTAACATCATCCTAAATAATGAAAAATAATTGTTTTTTTTTTTTTTCTTGAAAGATTTAAATTTTATATAAAAACTAACTGAATCTTCTTGATTATATCGTGCAATATCACGACGAAGTGTTTTAACAATAATCATTGATAATATACCAGCAAGAAAAAATACAACAATAACTGAATTAACAATTGAAAACCAATGAATTTGTGCATCAGTCATTGCTAAATATGTATCCCATCTAGGAAGAAATAAATACAATATATTTTTGATTCTCTGAGTTTTAGATAGAAACGACAATGCTCGATCTGTTACCTAGAAATTTTCCAAGGACTAAATAATCTAAAGAGTCTATCACTTTTTGATATTTGGGTTCATAACTTTGGTAACTATATTTTTTTTTTATAAACTTCATATGAAAACTAAAAGCGTAGATCCACGCGCAGTTTTTATGTTCTACAAAATAGCATAGTGAGCATGTTTACCATCAACTTTTCATTTAGACTATATAGGAAGACATATGTACGATACCGTACTCATATGATCCTACGTAGTCTAAGAGGAAAATCACAAGTAAATATAATCACTATGTTATAGAAGAAAAAATTATTGGTATCATAGTTATTAACTAAAATATCCAAAAACTGATAGACTTCTAAGTCCTCGAAAAATTTTATTTTTTCATTCAACAAAAACAAAATATGCAGAATCTCATGTTCTATCTTTCTATCCTCTTAAAAGTGAAATCTACCTTGATAGCAGATTTACAATTTCATCTTTCATTTGACTTCAATCTACTCGTTTACCTTTCGAGTAACAAAAATATACTTCACTTCTCATCTCAAAGAAACTCTAATGAATAGATGCAGAAAGGCATAAACTTCCGTTAAGATTTGAAGGTACTCATGGATATTAATTTAATCAAATTCAAGAAAACCTTGTTATCTTGAATTTCCAATGAAAAAATATCGCTTCTGTTTTTGTTAATACATACCGACTTGCCCAACGTGTTTCACTAAATGCCCATTCAACTTCATAAGTCATTGTTACAGTGTTTTCCCCTAAAGAAAAATAATTTTTTCAATTTTGTTTTAAATAATTTTCTTCGAAAAAAAATCCAGTAAACCTTTTGGATTAATTTTTTGCATTTCTTGACCATTTTCAATCGCACATGTTCCATCATCTTTAAAAGTTATACGTTTTGAATCAATACTTTTTGGTTCAACTTCAAAACCAACAACTCGATATAATTCTCTTGAAGCAAAGACAAAATAAAAAAAAATTATATTTCAATATTTAACTTTTTAGAAATTTTCTTTACTCAGATTCTTTATGATAATATAATTTCATAACTAAATGATTATTTAAATAAAGTTCATCTGTTTGTTTTGTATATAATCCTAAACGATAACCATGTTCATAAAGTACTTCATGAGTATCAACATTTTGAAATTTAGTTGCACATGGAAGATTATCAACAAGACTAAACAATAGAAAAAAAAAATAAAGAATCAATCAATCAATCAAATAGAGAATCATTTCTTACAGATGAACATAATAATTTTTTCGAATACGTTTTCCAAGTGTAGCACTTTCCTGTGGATTTAAAGTAATATCTTTACAAAGTGGTTGACAACGAATATCAACATCCATTGATACCTATAAGATAAAAAGAAAACAAATGTAAATTTCTCATTTTTTTTTTCTTTTGTAAATTAATTACTTTAAATTTTGTATTAACAATTCGATCACCTCGAAGAATTTCTCCTAAAATGATAAACCAAAAAAAAATTAAATAAAATGTTCGTTCCTTTTATATAAGAAATTCTTTTACCAAGATTTTCCGATTTATATTTTGTTCCATTGATTGGTTTACAATGAACAGCTACATCATAATAATCATATGGTAATTGTGTTTTTGTACTTGTCATTTTAACAGCCTTAAATAAATATTTATAGTTTTTTCGATTTGATAATTAATAAATAATCTTTACTTTAACTTCAACATTTTCTCCTCGTTTAAAATCAAGTGGAGCTACACCGGGAATGTAGAAAGTAGTAATTGGCTGCATACAAAAAATGATGCATATTAAACTAATATATGCCATATTAGCCATCTGAAATTGAAAGCTTTTTTGTATCATGTTTGAATGAGAAATAGAACAGAAAAGTTGAAGGTTAAAATCAGTTGTACACAACGAAGGCAATCAACCTGAAATAACAAATTTTGAACTAAACGAATAGGAAAAAAGATATGAATATAAACGTCAAAGATAAAAAGAAAAAGACGAAATAAATAACTGATTGAATCATCATCTATTTATGTTATGTTCTTTATTTATTGAAAAAAATATATATATATTGTTTATTTACAAGAGTAAAATACACATTTTTTTTTAATTAATAGTTCTTTACAAAAACATTTACAATAAGAAAATATATATAGTTGATATGAATGAATTGTATTTATTTTGTAAATAAATGATGACTAAACAGTACAGATGTCGTTAGTAAGCAATGAAATATGTTATGACAACACACATTTATTGTCATTTGTATTTTTCGTTAATTTATGTAAAATCATTATAAAATTTTAACAAGATATTCAACGAACGATTCAAGGATAAAGAAATTCTTTTCATTTCGAAAAGATAGTATTAGCTATGGTTAAATAGAGACATGTAATAAACTTTGACTTTCGATCTTTCGTAGAAGATCGATATCAACGAAGAGCAACTGTGGTCTTACATTGACTGTCTTATAAATAATAAATATTCAATCAATTTATAATTACTAAGCTTGAGTTATGCATCAGAGATACGATCTATTGTGACTGAAAGTCTGCCACTACTGAGAAGGTATTCAAAACAATACGCTAAAATTCTATGAGATAAATTATTTTCGAGTTCTAAGTCCCGCTTGTCTCGTTCCGTTTTATTTTCAGAATGTCCCGATTCCGAGTGTTCCGCTGAACGGGATAAACGAAATTCAGAACTGTTCCCCAGAATTCTACGATATTCGGATTGCCATTGATGTTACAGTATAAGTGCCACGATGAGTATGTTTAATATGTGGACGATTTGCAATATATTGGTACTAGAGATGTTTAGGATCAAATTGTTTTCGTTCCGGTTCCAGTAACTTTTTTCTATTGGTCTTAGTAAATCTAATTTGGTGCCAGTCTAGAAAAAACTATTGCAGAATTTATTCTATCATAGCATAAAAAAATTTTTCAATACTTTTTTTTTTTTTGATTCATTAAGTCATATCTCTTGACTTATATTCTGATTGATATGATTTGCTTAACACCATAGCACAGTTTACTATAAACTTGAGTTCCGGTCGGGACAACTTTTTTCTTGTAATCTCGCACATTTCTAATTGGTTTCGTTTCAATTTATGAGATACATCTGCAATAACTCTGATTCATGATAACCAATTTAAAAAATCTTTTTTTGTTTTGTTTTGATCGACTATTTAACCTTCACTACTAGGTAAAAAGTGACGTTCTATCGTATCTGCTTCTTAAATTATGAGTGCAGTAAGAATCGAAATCATGTATTTTCTTGACACTCATCAATTAAAAAGTGAATGTCTGCTGTCTTCAATTCTTACTTGTAATTTAACTTTTTTACTAGTTCATAGATGATGCTTCGAACTCTCAGAGAATATCAATGGTCTGCTGCTATAGTATCACACTTTTACTAAACTTTTAGTTAATAGACACTGGTTGATTTTTCTGTCATGCGAGATAAAAAAAAGTCTGAATGAAGACAAAAAGATTTATAGAAACGATTGGAAAAGGTTTTCAATGATAAAGAAATAAATGACCTATTTTTTGAGACAGAGTTTCTTCGCATTGTAATTCAGATGAGAAACTGGAATGAAAAATCGAAAAGTCATAGCAGTTAGACTAAATGTCCTGTGATATTACTTGAATAGTATCTATATCATATCGTGAATAAAACCACACCTATTTTATATCAATCGATTTCTCGTTGAAAAACACTATTGATGTGAGCTAGGAGTGTCGGATTAGAATTAGCATTAGCATTATTTTTCATTCTAATACATATACTGTATATAAGTTCCAGGCTACTACCTTGCACACTATCTTTAATTTTTCGAGGACTACCTAGAGGTACTATTTGTAACTTTTCAAGGGCTACCTGAAGAGGCACTCTTTGTAACTGTTCAAGGACTAATAGGAAGTATTATTTGTAACTTTTCAAGGAGTACTTGAAGGTATTCTTTGTAACTTTTCAGCTGCTATATTGTCATTAGAGCAGTACTTTTTTGAGAATCACTAAAATATGATGCGTAATATTTAATAATGGACTGATGTTTCTGGAATAATGTATTCACTAATCTGGATCATGAAAAATTTCGAACAGATTATCTTGAACATTTTATTGGTGTTTTAATATAAAATATGTATGCTTTTTCAACTGTATAGGAAAACATATAAGTGTTAGAATTGACTCTACTCTCTTAAAAAAAAAGGTGTCATAAGGAACCATTGAGGGTTTTAGCAAAGATAGGAGTTAGATATAAGAATAAGGAGTTAAGAATAGAAATAAGGGGTTAATGATAGCAATAATGGATCGGACATAGAATTAATTAGCAGTACTAGAGTAATTGTGTTGAATGAACTACTTTTTATCCGGATAGAACCCTTTTTTGAAGAAGAAAAAGAAAGTTCGAGATAAAATCATATTTTGCTGAGAATTTAAAAGGTTCAGAAAATGGTACTGAAATCTAGAGCCCTAAAAGATTTAGTATTACACCATTCTTTTTAGAAAGCAAGATAGTAGCCCGGAATTTACATGCAGTATATGTATTAAAATTAAAAATAATCCCAAACTAATGCTAACACCTAAGTATTAATTAATTCTAATGTCAATACTGCTTAAAGCATGAGGCTTTATAGTTAATGCTAATGCTGATACAACACCTCATAATGTGAGTATTTACTAACTCTGACATAAGTCACTACACATGAAAAGTTGGCTTAATATTAGGACAAGCATTTCTTTAAAACTTAGGAATTTGGTAAATTCTACAAGGAATAACCGTACTACTGGGATCAAATCATGTTTATATAGTTGCCTTGAAGTCGTAATTCTAACATGCAATCTATTTATGAAGAGAAGATTCAAATAGTTCTATATAACATATTAATGATCTTCTATAAAATTACTTTAGAGATTCTAGTAGTTCTCGATGATTTTAGTATTTCGGTAGCTTTTATAATGATAATCGAGAGTTTTTTTTTCAATTGTCCTTTAACATACAATAACAAAATCAACAAGTCAACACATCTTGGAACTTTTTTTCGCAAACCGTACAAGCATATGATAAATAGTCCATAAAAGATTTCCCATAATAGCTGAGGATAAATTGTCAACAACATTTTTCATACTTTTTCTTGACGTAGAAAGTTGAGTTTTATTATAATTTACATTTTTGAAATAATTTCTCTTGTAAAGTTTTTTTCAAGTACAAAGATGTCACAAAAATCAAGTACGAAAATTCATGTATGTTAATC
The DNA here is from genome assembly GCA_905250125.1 of Rotaria sordida. Taxonomy (NCBI): domain Eukaryota; kingdom Metazoa; phylum Rotifera; class Eurotatoria; order Philodinida; family Philodinidae; genus Rotaria; species Rotaria sordida. Next base: position 22,936 of record CAJNOL010001658.1, read on the forward strand.
TTGTTCATGCATTTTATCACTGGTTTTAGCTGGAAAGATGAAACTTTGAAAAATTAAAAATTTAGATTAGATATATAAGTGTGCCGATATTGATATCACCTCCCATTGACCTTCCTTTCCTCGTTATATTGTCTCTATTGTTCTTCTATGTACTCATCTCTCTCACTCTCATCTATATAAGTGTGTGTTGTATGTGAAGTAGTTACATTGTGGAAATGTGAAGTAGCCAAATAAGCATCATTACCGAGGATGGTAGTAAGCTACTTCCTCCAGTTTGTCGTGACAATAAGTAATAAAAATATAACAGATGTACTAGAATAAATGATCGTGTTTTGTATCTTATTCTTTTAATTATCTCAGACGTTGTATTAAAAACTAAAATATACTACAAGATGCAGTGTAAAAAGTTCTACAATCTACAATATAAAGCTTATTTTATATATCAATCTTTAGTTTTCAAAATAAATAAAATTTAGTGTGATCAAATTTTAATGCTATGAAAAAGTTATTTTTGTGGTACACGACGACTTCCTTTTACGTTTTCTTCAATTATGAATTATATCAAAGGATATAATTCGTGACTGATTGTAGATCCACGTAATAAAATGTTTCGATTATATTTTTATCACGCACTCTGATGTTATTTGTTAGAGGCACATATCACATCCATAGAAGTGTGTTAGTTAATAACAAAAAAAATGAAACCTGAAGACCTATGAAAAGTGGTTATGGAAATAATTGATAATGGCATGACATTCGTTCAAATTGCTAAACAAGTATGAAACATGATCAATAAAATAACGCTAAAAACTATGATCCATTAATTGATGAAATAAGAACAGAAATTTGGTCATACAGAATTTTCGTTCATATTGAAAACAAAAAAGTGCATATATATATATAACATAAACTATTCTTTGTAAATTGTAGATCTTTTCATGTTATATCTTGTAGTATGTTTTGTTTTTTTAATAAGACGTATTAGATGATGGAAAAAATAAAATACAAATCGATAAACAGTTGTGAAACGAAATATTCATTAATACAGTTGTATCAATTCAAATTTCATATACAATAAAACATATATGTATACAGCTGATTCACGAAGATAGAACGCAAGAATTATCGGTATCCGGGGAGGTTAGATTTGAGTCTGCTGCATTAAGAAAAAACGTCATTGACAATTTATCATCAGTTATCATGGGATACTCTTATAGATATGTGATACATTTAATTGATCAATCATTATAAAACTTTATTATCAGAATCATTTAATATAGTTATCTAAAGTAAGAAAATAACTATTTTTGATTAGATAAAATCAATATTCTTGAAGGATCTTGTTAGTCTTTCATAAAAATGATTTTGTTAGAAATCATATTGTTCTATTATTTTACGCTTTTACATTTGTTTAATGTCAATACAATCTTGAAATTTAGTTTTAATTTTACATAAATATTTAGAATTATTTTCAAGTATTTAATCACTATTAAAAAAACAAAATTCTTTTTAATAAAAATATATTTTACATTATATAGACAGTTGATTAATCAAACAAAAAATTATGTATTTAGTTTTTTTTTTTTTTTTTATCAAGACTAGGCTAAATTTGACAGATATAATGTAAGATAATATAAAACAAAGACTAGTTTCTGTATGGCGAACAAATAATTGATGATCAATCGTTTGTCGTTTAGAATTTGACAGCTATTTACAATCATAAAACATTATCATTCATTTATATAACTATGATAAAAGGACAAAAGATATCTTATGAGTAGGCTTCAGACAAAAGAAGTTGTTTTTTTCTCTAATACTATAAATATAATCATACCAATGCAAACATCATGACATTGAGTATACATATAATTCCCAATATTACATATTTGTACTTGAAGACATTTCGTGGGACTATCAATGGCGTATTTGCAAGAATTTCTATGAAAAATTAAAATCACTAATCTGTATATAATACATATTAGTAAATGAAATTTAAACTGATAATCATATCTTCTACTATATAATAATTGTCTAATATGGTAACATTTGATATATTCATTTAAATTCTCATTTATATTATGTCATTTACAAAGCATATTAGACTAATGAATCCATTTTGTTTTGACTACAAATAACTGATGATTAATGAAGGTTCATTACCTATTTGTTTTTCTTTTCAACAAAAAAAAAATTACTGTGAACATCATATCCAACCAAGGATAATTCAAATTTTCAAAAAAAAAAAAAAAAGTTTATATTGTAGCTTTTTTAAATTCAAATTTTTTTATATTTGGAAATAAATGAACTAACTAGAGTATTCAATTTGTCTGTAACAATTATATAATTCCATAAAGCCAATGGCAATGTCACATATTTTTTTTAGTTATTAAAAAAAAACAATTTCTATACATTTGTAGAAAAGAAATACAAAAACATATTTCTATCATTATCATCAATAATACCAATAAAGAAAAAGACAAACAAGAACAAGACCATCATTATCTTCTTGACCTTTCACATATACAAAGCAAGCCAAAAATTTGTTTTCATTAATTATCTCATTGTAATATATCATATATTCTAATCATTGATATGTCTGACATGTGTTTTTTTCTTTTTTTTTTGTCTGTACTATAGTATAATCATTGAAATATATACAAGAAAAAAAAAAAAAAAAAAATATACATATTTCTGTCAAATAATGAATAATATATTTGATAAGATTTAATTCGAATGAGATAATCGTGACCATGATATAGGTAATAACCGATGACTCATATAAATACTATTTTGACGTTCTTGTAATCTCTTTTGATTATGTCTTCCAAAACAATGTCGAATAAATGAACAACAAAATAAACGAACAACTTCATTTCGAAATCGTTGACCACATATAGCATAAACAAAAAAATTAACACAAAATGATGCAAAAAACCAAAGACGAGCTATATTAACTGCATCAAGCATCCATGGTGGTTGTTTTTTAATAAATAAAAAACAAAATAATAGTAAATGATAAGGTAAATTAAAGACAAGAAATACTGTCGAAGCAGCTAAAAGCATTTTAGTTGTTTTAGCTGATGCTGTTCCTCGACATCGTGTTGAACGTATATGCATTGATGCATTTTGTTGATATAATGGTGTATGTTGTTGTGTTGGTAAATAAGGTGATGAACGATTATTATTATTTATTCGTTTATATCGTTGAGTTGGTCGAACACATAAAAATGATCGATTTTGTTGTCGTAAAAGATGATGAGATTCACTAGGAATATTATTATTATTGCCATTATTTAATTGAGATATTTGAATATTGTCAGTCATTGATTGACCTGATGAATTAGTTGATGATTTTATTGATGGACTAATCATTGGTGCTGTTGAACTTGCTGTTGATAATTTATATTTATATGTTAATTTTGTTTGAAGTTTATATACAATAGTTAAATTCATAATTGATATAGATGAAAATGGTATAATAAATGTAAATAATGTGTCTAAAACAAGAAATGGAAATAATAATGGTTTATCAGGATCTTCTTCACAATGAACAATATTTGTTGTATTTGTACGAAGTTTTGTTGTTGTTACAGAAAATGATATGGAATAAAATACACAAGCAAATATTAATAATGTTATTGCTAATATACGATTTGTACGTTGTTTTAAAAAAGTTGTTACTTTTATTGGAAATAGAACAGCTATAAGACGATGTGTTGTATAAGCTAATGTGAAATTTGATGATAAAAATGATGCTATATGACTAAAATAAATTGTTAATAAACAAACAGGTACAGTCATAACTGGTGCTTGTAATTCATCAAGTAAAGCAATTATAAGTATAAATATAAATACAAGATCTGTAGCAGCTAGACAAGTAAGAAAAAATGATGAACGTAATGAACGTAAACGTCGTTGTGAAAAAACAATAATTGTTGTTGTATTACCAATAAGACCAGTTAATGCAATAATAATATAATAAGCAAGTTGGAGTTTATATGACAATGCCATATTTATATTAACAGCACGAGAAGTAAGTGATGACGAAGAGGAGAGTAATGTAACAGGCGAAGAAACAGATGTCAATGGAAATACAGAGCTGTTTAATATATTGAACGTATCAAGCGAACTAGAAGAAAAAGGAATATTTCTCTTCAACTTACAAATAAAAGTCATGGCCTTGTCATCTTAACCGATCTTTTCATATTATCTTACTCATTAATAATGAATTATTCTAGAAGGAAAATTTAACAATTTCCATCATCTATAAAAGTGACAGTTTGATTTTTAAAAATCAAGAAATTCATTTATCAATCTTATGTCAAGTTTACATTTTATTTTAATCTATGAGAAAATCGAATAATTTCTATCGAAATAAATTCAATTCAAAATAATAATAAAAAATTGACTTCATCGAAAAAGGAAAATTCTTCATTTCTATTTGATATATCAAGCTAATCATCATAGAAGATAGGAATTCTTTCTATATTATTAATACTTATCAAATTTCTATGTATTACAATTGAAATAAAAAAAAACTTTTCTTTCTTATGAAACACAACTATCTAAGTGAGAAAAATTTTTCAAAATGAATAGAATTTTTTGACATAGGCATAAAAAAGACATTGTTACCTGAATTAAATAGACTAGTAAACATGTTACTATTGATCTTATCAATAATAAATCTTATGTTATCATGTGTTGAATTTGTCAATTAAAAGATGACATGTTTTCCTTCTTATGACTGAAATGAATACAATAAACTGATCTCGAGTTCTGTTTTGTGTTTATGTCATTGAGTAGTTTATTTGCGTCGTTTTTCTTTTTGGTTTGTATCGATTAGAAAAAAAGAACGAATTTTATAAACAAAGGAAGTAGAAAATAATTAAACGAACATAATTTACTATTATATTCATCAAAACTCAGACCTTATATATACGGTTCAGTGAAATATTAATTTAAATAGCTTACCTGTTATTGTTCTTATTTATTCATTGATCTCCTTTGTTTTTCCAATGACCGATTAATCGATTTAATCTAACTTAGATACGACTCGAATACGCTATTTTATTGCATATAATATTTTTCGTGTCGTATAGCGACTAATAAAACAATCCTAATTACCCATGAAACTTTATTGTTCGTTCTCTTATTTTTCTTTCTCTGTATCTCTTTCTCTCTCTCTCTCTCTATGAATGTGTATGATATGTAGAATAATAAAAAGACTAACTATGAATAATAAAGGACAAGCGACAATATAAATAGATAGAAGGTTAACAAGTCGGGTTCCAAGACTTTTTGCACTCTATGATCGGTTTATAAGAATTTGATGACATACAAACAAAAAAAGTAATAATCATAAAAATCAAGCTTGAAACTCTTTCATTAATATTACACAATAATGATTATACTTCTATGTTTATGTTCATACTTTATTATATATATAGCCATATTTTCAAGAGAAAGATTTATTAATGTAAGCTACTAAAGAACTTATAATTCATTTACATTGCATTAATGTGATAACATCTTTATAATTAAATTAAAAAAAAGACGTATTAAATCCTATTTAAACTAACAATTAAGATAAAAGTTCATATTGAATTCTGTCTCATACGTGACTGTTACAGTAATGTCGCATTGATACAACTTGCCATCTATTTTCTTTTTTTATTTTCTTTTTTATTTCTTTCTCAGTGATATATCTAGTATTGTCCTTTGTTATCCATATATCTTGTCTCTATTCTCTTTCTTTTGTCTCTTTTCTTTTCTTAGTCGCTATATACGTACATGTTTTTCATCATTTTAAATAGATAATAAAAGATCCAGTGTAAATGTATACATACACACACATATATACATTTTTTAAAAGAAATGGAACGAACTGTAGCGTGATACAAAAGGACGAACGCTAATAGTGACACATAACATTTCATTTCTATTGATCATTTCTGTTTTTTTCTATTGGATGCGCCCTAAAGGTATGCAATTAGTCGATGCACAGTAGTTTATGATAAGAAATAAAAATAGACTTGTTGTAGTTCGATAAACAAGAAGAAAACAAAACAATTGAAGTTCGATGTAAAAGTCTAATTACCGTAATACAACCATATCCATTTTTGTTATTGTAAAAAACAAAAAAACGTTTTATGACAATAGTAATAGTCTATAGTATGCATGCTATTTTCTTATTGTACTGATTATTATCTGTTTTCTTTGTTAACAAAGTCCAGAGACACAACTTTTATTGATACTATTATGAATAAAATATTTGACAGTATGAAATTTTTTTTACAAAAACAAAACAGATGTTAAACAACAATAACTCTATTCAAAATATTTTCTACTTTATTTTATTTAATTAACTTCATTTTTCTTAATAAAAAGAAAAAAAAGAAAAATGTCAAATATTAATAAAAAAGAAAATTCATGCTGTAAAATGATAAGAACTATTCAAGTGATTCAACATTGAAGTATGTATTCACAGCCGGAACACTTACATATCGACTTTTCTGCTTCACCGGATGCTTGACAGACCGTATGAATACATTCGTTTTGTTAGAAAAATGAATGTGAATCAATATAACTACGAATGAATAGTATAGACATGATTGGTTGTTGAATAGGAAAATGCGTACAAAAAGAAATATAAGAAAGCACTCATTATTCGTTCTTAAACAGGCAAAAAAAGATCAGAATAAGTCTGCGAGGTATAGTTGCTAAACGAACAAGTATTTTGAGATGCAGGAAAAAAAAACGTGGATGATCTATTGAATATGTTAACACTTGAATTTTCAATTAGTCATACATGAGATAGTTGTCTTATCTGATTAATATCAGTTTTTATTTTTTTATATTGTTTTTTTGTCAAAATGATTGTATTCGAGTACAAATAAAAATGACGAAATTGTTGTCATTCCTGAAATAGATCTTTTCAACGATTTATCTTGAAATAAGATGATTATTTCTTTCTCCCTCTTGAGAATATTCTTTAAATACAATCATAGGATTGAGAAATTATTCACAAAAAAAGAAAAAAACTCATACATCACTTTGATACTTTTTTTATGTTTCTTTTCCGTTTTCTTAGATTAATTCTACGATAAAAACATAATATAAAATCATAACATTGCTTTTTTTGTTTTTCTATGTCGAGAAGATTTCCTTTCTTTTGTGTTTATAAAACATAACATGACTATGTCTTAAAATTATTGTTATAATAATAAAAAAAAAAACAACAAATATCCATGTTAGGAAAAGATTAAAATGTATTTTAATAAACTTGTTTAATATCAAAATTTCCTATAATATTGAAATTTTTGTAGAACTTCTGATTTAAATTGAATTTGGATAAACTTCAATGTGCTAAAACTTACCTAAAGTAGAAGCAAAAATTATAATGAAAGAGCAAATATTTCTCTGTAAAACTGGTATAGTAAGGATTTGTTTGCTTTAAGTCATTTGTTCACAGTGAGTATTTTGGTAAGATACATCGTGTCAATTTAGGCAAATTTTCAAAGTAAGTTCATGAGGGAAGTCTTCTAACAGTTCAATCGCTTTTCGACTAAGATGATGTTTATTTGATGAGTAATAGAAAAGCCTAGAATGATTTGATTCTCCGAGCTTTCGTTCTTGAGATATCGAAATTTTTGCTGAATTTTTCAACAAATAATTACGCTGCTCTTAATCAACTTTTGGATTTCGATTTCAAACTTAGCAAGAATAAAATTCTTAATGAGATTAGTTGATTGTACAACTTTTATTTCTTTTCTAGAGATGTAAATATATACAAAAAAAAAATTTGCTTTTACACATTAGAAACTTTCGAATATCTCAAACTAGAAGATATTAGAAAAGTTACAACTTACTCAATGAACTATTTATTTGTGCAACGTTGGAACTAGAAAGTCAATTAGGACTACCACAGCTTTTTGTTGAAAATCCAGGTAAATTTCAAGGCGTCAAGAATGAAGGTTCCAGAAGATTAAATCATTCCAGATTTTTCTATTACTTTCTAGCATTTATCAAATAAATATCATCCCCGTCGAAAAGCAATTTGACATCCGAAGAGGTTCACTCGTCAACCACTCCTGAATGATTGTTGTGAAACTATTGATTATTATGTCACTTTGTAGAGAACAATCTGACCTTTAATTTTATGCAATAAAATCAGTAATATAACGTTGATATTCTTGCTGTAAAAATCATCAATATTCTCCATTCAAACTTAATTTTCGTACCTCTAAACAATCGATTTATTACTTTCAAATCGGAAGTCATATTTGAAAAGAATACATAATTCTAATACTAACTCAATATTTTTAAATTTCTGCAGTCTGCAAAATGAGCGAACATTATGTCAAATTAATTTTCGATAATCCATTAATTAATTCTACCCTTCAAAAAAAAAAAACTTCTTGTCTTACAATTGAAAAAGAGTATAACATGAATATTTTTTTTTTGTCCGGCTGATATTCACACACGATAAATATATCCTGCTGTGCAGTCAATCAATCAATCAATCAAAAGCACTCCTCCTCTCTTTACATGTTGACAGTTTCCAACTGTGCAATATTGAATATTTGAATGAAACATGAATATGAACAATTGTCTGATAATTTTACCTTTCGTCGTTTTCTTCTTTTTTTTTTTTTTTGTTCTTTATTCTTTAAGAAAAAATTTTCTATTGATGACTATATCGTGCTCGATGAAATTGACATATTAATTAGTTCAATGCACGAGTCTCCTGTTGTTTTAACTTACTCGCTTTCCAACTGTTGCAAATGTCTTTTATAACATACAACACAATCAACTGATGGCAATAATTTCAAGTCATTTTAAATTTTTTTTGTCAAAACATATTTCTTAAGATGGAAAAAATGAAAGTACAAACACAACAAACAACAGCAATGATCAATAAAAAAAAATCATCATCATCATCATCAACAACAACATTTGTTGTTAAACGAAATTCATCATCAATAGTTCAAATTGAAAAAACACGTCGTGTTGCAGCTAATGCACGTGAACGTCGTCGTATGAATGGTCTTAATTCAGCATTTGATCGTTTACGTACAGTTTTACCATCATCAATGTTTCAACAACAACGACGTTTTTCAAAATATGAAACATTACAAATGGCTCAAAGTTATATAGCTGCACTTCAATCAATTTTATATCATAATACATCATCGGATAATGATCATAATCTTACAAACGTGAGTAGTACAACAGATGAAGATATGGATAATCAAACTCATGATTATTAGCAACAAAAGAAAAAAAACATTTTTTGTTTTTGACTGATATCTAATATAATCAATGATAATTGTATTTTTATCAAAAAAAAAAAAAAAAGATTTTGGTTTGACAATGAAAAAAAATAATAAGGAGAGAGCAATAAAGCAAAAGAAATAAAGCAAAAAACCTGAGACATGGACATACGCACTTACAAACAAGAAAGATACATTTTTTTCAAAAACAAAAAGAAAGCTAAGATTAAGCAAAGAAAAATATGAATTGATATTGAAGGATTTAATCTAAACGATCGGTACGATGATGATGTGATTGAATACTACTCGGTGATAAATTATTTATATTGTTAGATTCTTTTAAATGATGTTCTATATTTGAACGAGCTTTTTGTAAAACATCTAACGTCGGCCGTACTAAAATAGAAAAACAAAAATAAAAAAAAAATGTACTTTATTAACAAATTATTATTATATTGAACGTTTTTTAACATCACTGAAATTAACATACAAGAATAATTCTTTTCTATTTTTGTGTTTTTTTGTATAGTTTAAAGTCATTATTATGAATCAAAAGATTATACACAATAATCAATAACAAGGAAATTATCTTGTTGTTAATTTCCGTTTAATGTAGAATGTATAATCTTCGAACAAAATTTTCACCTATTGACCTTTTTGTTTATCATTCATGTTGTTCTTTTTTTTTTTTTTTTAAATATTAGAAAAACAAAAAATTATTTTAACTTAAACTATTTTTCATTTTAATACTAATAGAATATTATTGAATATTGTGAAAATAACATGCATTTAAAATACTATTTTTGAAAATCGTGAATGTTATTATAAACTGTTAATAAATTCAAAAGACATAAATATTAGCATTAGAGATGACACGCACAGAAAAAAAAAAACATAATAATACAATGAAGCAAATAATAAAAACAAATCAGCCATGCGAAATAAAAACTAAATTGGCACATGCATTAAATATTCAGTTATCTATTAGTGAAATCTATTTTGACAAGTGCAAGGGAAGGGAATATTTCTATATATATATATTCGTCGATTGGTTATGTGCATACAAGTAAAACAGACTTACGTAGCAATGCCAAATAATCGTCTGTATTAGCTTTTTTGTGATTTGCTTTCTGCAAAAAGTTTAGATTAAATAAGACAAACGATACGAATTTATTTTTTTCTCTCCTCATATATTTATATATAGGAAATTAAAAAAATATGAAGAAAAACAAAAAAAAAATTTAAAATTTAAGAAAAAAACTTACTGTTAATTGAGAAAGTACTTGATCCATATAAACAGATTGTTCTTTATATTTTTGTTTTAAATTTTGTAATTCTTGAATATATTTTGATTGAGATATTCGAAGTTCTTTATTCTAAAAAAATCAAAAAAAAAAATCGATAAATTTTTTTTCGTTTAAACATTTAAAAGACAAAAAAATTTACTTCATCGGCAAGATGTGGATCATTAAATTGATGTTCATCATAACTATTCTTAATTGGTAAATATGCTGGCCAATATGATTCAATTAATCGATAAGTTTGTTCTAAACGTATAAGACATTGATTAAGAGAATTTAAACGATGTTCAAGCCATTCTATTGATGGTTCACTTGTTGATGAAGTCTAATTAGAAAGAAAAAAAATTCATCTCATTCAAATAGTTTTATGAATTATAAATAAATATTCTCCTATATAAAGAATGTGTTTATAAAAAATTCAGTCGACAGTAATCACCATAAGTGGCTGTGACCTCTTTTTGTTGTTCAACAATGAACTTTATTTAATTTTTTTACTTTGTTTGCACTTACTAGTTGTACTTATCATATGATATAAATAGGAGCATTTATATTCACTTTGTTAGCAATTTATAAATTAATCAAAAAATGAATATTTCTTTAAAGAAAAGATGGAAAATCGTCTTTTAATCAAAGCATGAGTATGGCTCACACATGTCAAATTCTGATATTTCACAATATTTACGAACCAATGAGTCGACTGTGCGAAATCGGCTTGAAAGATATGAAACAACTGATCATGTAGAAGTTGTACAAAAATCTAGTTGTAAACGGTCTACTAACGGAAAAATAAGATGTTATAATTCAATCAATGGTAGCTCAACATTCAACCAAATCTGTAGGTCAAATTACATTTAGATTATCAAAGAAAAGTTTAAAAATTAGTGAAACGACATTAAGAAGAAGATTTAAAGAGGCTGGTGTACAACTAATGAAACTAACTTTCAAACCATTGCTAACACGTGACCATATTAAGAAAATATTTCAGTAGGCTATACAACACTAAGATGTTGACTAGAATCAAGTTGTATTTACAGATGAGAGTTCATTTCATATGAAACAAGTGATAAGACGTGTATGAAAAAAATGTGGCGAAAAATATTATGTCTCACGAGTGAAGCATTCTGTCAAAATTCACGTTTGGGGCTGTTTTAGCAAACATAGATTTAGAAAACTAGTATTATTTAGACAAACATTAAATTCAAAGTTTATGTGCAAAATTTACAAGAACAGACTCCTGTCATCAGTAAAAAAATAGTGTGATGATGCTAACTATAATTGGAAACTTTTAGAAGATAATGATCCGAAGTATATCTCAAAGATGAGTAAAATGTTCAAGGTCAATAATGGCATACAATCATTACCTTGACTATCACAATCTCCAGACTGTAATCCAATCGAAAATGTTTGAACTTTAATGAAGCTCAAAATAAACACACAACCACCTACATCAATCAATAGTTTATTTGTAAGAATAAAAAAAGAATGGAAAAATTTATCTATCGAATTTGTTAAACAATTAGTCGATTCCATAGAAAAAGAGTACAATTATTAATTGAAAGAAAAGGCGATTATATTAATTATTAGGATGATGTACATAGAATGTAGATTTTCTAAATAAGATATAATAAAATAACTCCTTTGCCTTTCTCGATCGTGCCCACTTATGGCGAGTACTGTATTTACATCTCCAGTAAAGAAATACAACTTGTCTAATAAACAAATCTCATTAAGAATTTTGTTCGTGCAAAGTTCGAAGTCAATTAGGAGGGGGAGGGGCACAGCTTTTCGTTGAAAAAACTCAGTAAAATTTCGGTATCTCGAGAACGAATGCTCACAATACAAACCCATTCTTGATTGTTCTATTATCCACTAATACTCTTCAGATAGAACATTGTCTCAATTAAAAAGTGATTTGACAATTGGAGAAATTCCTTCGTATGATATGAGAATAAAAAACTTTATTCAAACTGGAGCTATGAATTATAGTTTAATATGCAATGCTTACGAGTGAATCATTTTCTAAATCATCCCAATCAAAACAGAAAGTGACTATAAGTTTAACGATAATATTAGACCTTTCTTCATTCAATGATGCATCTATTTTTCTAATTCCGATTTGGTAAAAAACATCTAAAGAATTTTTAAACTTTTGTTCTTTGAAGGATTTTATTCAGAGAAGGACACATTTTTGTTTGAGTCTGACATATTGATAGGATCTATTCAAAATCTAAGGTGGGTCATTGACTCTTCCAACAATTCTGGTGATCTCGGAACATCTCTACAAATTTTCTAATAAATGTTTTACATTTTAAAACTATTATGAATTAAATAGAAAAATGATTCATATAAATTTTTATATTTAAACATACAGATCTTGATCGAAGTCTTTCTTTAATTTTAACTTCAATTGCTTTTAATTCAATTTTAATATCAGCTATTAATCGTCGAAGATTTTCATGATTATCTAATTCACCAACAATATATTTCTTTCCAAAATCTTAAACAAAAAGCAAAATTTTTCGTTATTAGATAATAAAAAAACAAAGAACATACGTATTTTTTCAGTTTCTAAAAAAAAAATAATCAAATATTTAATTAAAAACAAATTAAAAGAAAAAAAAAAAACAAAAATATTTTTCTGATTACCAAGTTCTGTTGTTGATGATCCAAGAGGTCTTGAACGTTTTTCATTAATCACATTAGTTAGTGATATATTTTCAGCGTCAACTGAACGTGATGTACCCATTATACGAAGATCAGGATGTGAAACACCACGACCGGAAAATGTAAATTCATGTGCTGTGTTTGATAGACGCATATTTTCATCTAATTTAGCTTGTAATTCATTTTGTTTATGAATACTTCGTTCAAGATCATGACGAAGACGACGCATTTCTTCTAATAATTCTGACATTTCACTTGTTCGAATAGTCATTTCACCTTTACCACCATCTAAATTTAATTGATTAAAAAAGAAAAAAAAATTAAACAATTTACCACGATATGAAACTTGTTTTTCTAATAAATTAATTTGATTTTCATAATGATCAATTAAACCTTTTTTATTATTAATTTCAGTTTGTAAAAGTTTTATTTCAGTTTGTAATCTGAAAAAGTATAAGATTAAATTTAATAATTCAAAATAAAAATTTATTATTATTATTATTATAAACCTTTGATTTTGATCTTGAGCTTGTTCAAGTTGAGTTTTTGTAGATTTTAATAAATCAATTTGTAAACGTGCTTGACGTAAATCATTTTGTTTAACATTTAAATCATCAATTAAATCTGTATGAGTTTTTTCTGATTTAAGACGATATTGATTTATTTCATTTTCATGAACTCTTTTCAAACTAAAATATACAAATAAATAACAATTAGGAATTAAATTGAATCATATGAAAATACAAATTATCGATAGATTCTTAATTTCTATATAATATTATATAGATTCAGATAAAATATATTTCATAGTGACTTCAAATATAACATATCGAAGAACTATTCCGATGAATAAGATCATTAAAATTTAGATATTGAGTTTTCTAATTAAAATATATGGAGTACCAAAATCCACAATGTTTCCTTCTCGATACTTAATCGCATATGTCAGAGATGTCCACCGTGGCAGCGGCAACGCCGCCATAGACATCTCTGACATATGTTCTGTTTATTGAATAGCTTAGATATTTTAATCTTTGTTTGTTACTGAAAGAAAATATTAGAATTGTAACATTCTCTATGTGGATGAAATTCGATATTATCATATCATGAAGATCCGTATGTACTTCGCTGAATTTCGGTGTTATTCTCAGGCGATACGTATCATACAAAGAAACTCGTCGATCACTATTTCAGTGATCTTTCTTTTCATTAGATAAATCAAAGAAAAAAAGAAATTTACTCATTAAGTTCTTTTGTTAATTGTCTAATACGATCATCTTTATCAGTAATTTGTCGTTGATATTCTTGTTGTGTTAAAGTATAACGAGTACTAAAATAAAAAAAAAAGAAAATATAAAATTGATAATGACGAATTTTAATTTAATATTCGAAAATATTTAACCTGTCTACAACACTTTCAACACCACTATCTTTTTTATTCAATGATGTTTCTAAATAAATAATAATAGAAAAATATTCAATTAAAAAAGTTAAATATGTAATTATTTTATATATTTAGGTGATAGTTAAGATTAAAAAAAAAAACTTGTGGACACATACACATGTAATGTTTTATCTTATTTACTTTTCTTAGCAAATATTTAGAGCAATAAAAGCAATAATTTAAATTAGTGAATGTATATTAAAGAAGTGAATTATGTATACAAGAGGAAAAGACAAAAGAATGTGATTATGAAAATCAATGTGTAAGTACAATACATTATTATTAATCATATCCTTCTCTGTCTGTCTGTCTAGAAAAATTTATTGAATAAAAATATTTTTAATAAAAACAAAAAAAAATCAAGATAAATAATATTAACATACTTTTTATTTTATCATATTCTAATAAAATATTTTTATTTAAATCAATTATTAAATTATCACTTCTATTTTGTTTTTCATTTAATATAGCTGGATGAAGATCATGTCTCTAAAAGAAAAATATATTTAAAATGCAATGTAAATCAATAATTTGCATTCAATATATATTTAAATCTAATATGTTTTCACTTATGTATACCTTAGCTTTTCTGCATATGAACTTATATCATATTCCTCCGATCGCAGTTTTTGTATATCTTTGATGATTCATATATAGAGAGTTTGACAAATATCTTATGAGGGAAGTCTCTAAACGGATTAATCAGGGATGAATGTGAGGGTGTGGAATTAAAGTTTTTTGGTTCCGGTGCCGACAACTCTTTTAGTCTCAGTAACTTTTCTTTCCTGTGGTCCTGCATATCTATAGGTATGAATGTGAATTTAGGTTTTGATCTTCTCTACACTTACAGTCATATCCATATTTGAATATCCACGAAAAAGACTTGACTGTATATTTGTCGTTTCTAGTATTCCGAATTTTTAGGTGTAAGACAACACTACAGTTATTTTAAATTTTGTGGCTAAGCAAAGTGTGATGATGTCAGTTTCGTTTGAAACGCTAGGATTGATTTGCTACGTAAACATTAACAAATTCTTGAGTTTTTGGAGTTCTTGTAGGTTTCATGAATTCCGAACACGTCTCATTAGTTAACAAACCTTGGATAATTGTTCATGTTGATTTGATTGTTTATTTATTTGTTCAATGTAATTTTGTTGTTTTTTAATAAGATTTTGATATTGTTGTAATGTTATTCGATTATATTCATTAGTTTTATTGAGTTTTTCAAGTTCGTTTTTAAGTATATTCGATTCATTTTTATAAGTTTCAATAACAAGATTTAAATTCTAGAGAAAGAAAAAAATTTTCATTAACTTTGTTATAAAATATGATGTGAACAGAGTGTTAGAGTATACGGGTAGATGTTTCGATCTCCTTACAGACATCTCAGAAATGCTCTTTCGTTCATTACGGATTTTGACAAATGTTTAGTGTTGATACTTTCAAAATCGAAGTATGAAATACAATTGAATTTAAGATAGTTTTGTCCATTACCCTTCTGTCGCACTAACTGTATATTCAATACTGACACATATTAAGGCTCGATTGTGTCTCACATTTTAATTCTTCACGGATTGCACTAACAGTTTATTTGAAAATGTTTACCTTATTTTGTTCAGTCAATTGTTGTAATGTTGTTGATTGAATTATATCTGGTGTATTTAGACGAACACGTAATTGTAATTGTTCAATATATTTCTTTTGATTATGAATTATTTCTTGAAGTTCTTCTATATTTTTAATATTATAAGAATTATCCATTTCTTCATTTGATTTAATCATATTAATAAATGTAGAAAATTTCCGATTAGAATCTTCGGCACTATGTCGACGTTGTCGAATAGAAGAAGAATCAATTAGACCTAAATGATATTTTATTTTACATTATAGTCAGAGTTTTACGATTTAAATCTTAAGATTGAAGCAATTCTAAAGTATTTTAGACCGACCGAGGGAACTATCCGAACTGTAATCGGCTGTTTGGACTTATATCGGACGTCTCGGGAAGACTGAGAGAAGCTTAAAATGGTTCGTATCCATGAACTTCTGAGGGGAATTAGCGAGATTTATTAGATTTATATATTGATAACATATAATACATTTTAACTGTACCGAAAGCAAGCTAGAGTTCAGAAGATTTAATCCTTGCCTTGCCATCGGCTTAATCTCTTTCGCTTGATAATAAAATATATAACGAGGTTTTATCGAAAAGTCGTGCTGCTGCTGAGGGGAACTACAGTATTTATTTAAAAACTATTTTAAATTTGCAGTATCTACGCAGCAATAAGCTAAGGGCATGAACTCTTTTCAAAATATTTATAACTCATTTAGGTCTGCATGATGCATACGATCCCCCACATCTATAGCTCCTCCAATTTACGACCAAGTTGGGGATTTCTCTCATCAGAAGATTATTTAGAAATAAAAACAAATGATAACTACAAACCAGCATCATATAATAATTTGTAATATTTGATTAATTTTCGATAATAATTTCTTGATTGATATTCACAACGATAATATTTTTCTTTAAGACGACTGAATTTTTCTCGCCATTCAATATTTGAATGGTGTAATGGTTCAATTGTTGATTTAATATTTTTCGATGATAATTCAGTAGTTGATAATAAGATATCATTATTCAATATACTAATATTCAATTCTAATTATCATAGACAGAGAAGGAAAGAGAATGTGCAATCAAATTACAAGTGAGATTAAAAAATAAAAGTTATAAGCAAAAGAAGTCAAGTGTTATGAGAATGTTGGAGGAAAAAAAAACAAGCATTGATTTGCATACAACAACGAATTCACTAGACAAACACCTGAGGAGGATCTCGAAATAGCATTGAGCATAGCCAGACGTGTATCATTGGTACGATGTTGTTTAGCTTTTAATGCTTCAAGTTCATCATGATAATTGGCTAATTCAATGGCTAATTCGGCTCGAGTATTTGAACCTTGGATATCAATTAATGCATCAAGTTTACGCCATAAAACTTGATTAACATATTTTTGACGTGCTAGTTCTTTGCGTACATCAAGTAGTTGATTGTGTAATTCGGTTATATTAGGTGTTTTTGCTATTAATTATATACTCACGTTGAAAAGTTTTTATTTTTTTAAGCGCAAGAAATAGATATTTGGCTGTTTGTTTTTCTTTCTACTATTTTAAAAAAAAGCACTTAACAAACTTACTTGCTAATTGTTGAACTAATTGTTGATTGTCTTGTAGAGCCATTTCAAGTTCATATAGAAGTTCTTCACGATTTAGATGATCAAAATTTGTCGAACGATGACGATCTAGAATTAAATCAATATTAATCGAGTTGATAGTTTTCATAATGATAGAAAACTTTTATTCATAAGAAAAAAACGTAAATGGATATTGTTTTTTAAACTAACATTATTGATCCCAAAAGAGTAATATACTAGTGATTGGAAATGTAGAGAGCTGTGGTTTCAGCCATTGGAAACAGGAGATATAGACGCATCGAACCAGATATAAAAAGACTTTTCTGACTACTTTTCTAAGAGTTTTAGTCAAATGTTTTCAAAAAATTGCTTTTTTCTCATACGTTAAAAAAAAAGCGATTTTTCGTCAAAACACTACAAAAATTTCCATTTTTCGATGACTGTGTTGAAAAAATGGAGTGGTAAATTGCATTCCAATGGCTAGAATATCTTATAAGTAATAGTTAGGAATAGAGTTTTTACATAGTTTTGTAGCTCTTTATTTGGCGGTTCTAGTAAACTCCTGCAAATCAATAAAATAACATCGCGATCATTTTTTCTAGAAGCTTTATGTAAAACTCTTAGGAAAATAGTTAGAAAAAATCTTTTCATATATGGTTCGACGCGTCTTCATTTCCTCTTTCCAATGGTAAAAATCGCAGCTCTCTAGGTCAATCCGTTCAAAAAATATCCACCCACCTTCTTTTTTGAAATAGACATTAGTTCTACATAGGAATAAGAATCAGGCCGATTGATTAAAAGAGACTAGAGGTATGGAACTTTTTTTTATCGTCTAGTTATTCATGGACCATATGCTATATTTGCATTGTCCTAAAGCTGAGAGATCGAGAAAAAAAAATTACGAATCATTTGTCAGAAATAAAGCTTCGATCAATTTTATATTCAAGAGAAGATCATAAACTCGAGATTATTAAAACAATGTGCATGAATATTCAAAATCTAAAATTTATCATCAATGATTATTCAACTATCGGAGATTGTTTGATTTTATATTATAGGACTTCCTATGAGACTAAGATATTTTATTCATATGTAAATTTATGAACGAATTTTATTTGATTATTACTTAAAAAAATAACATAAAGAAAGAAACAACTTACGTGGAATATCTACTCGTTTTGCATGTTGAATAGTGGACGAGTCATCCTAAATTAAATAATTTATTTAGGATTATTCGAAATTTTATAAAACATACTCGTCCACTTAAAGACATATCTCTACGAGCTCGTTCTAATTGTCGTTTAAGTTCATCAATTTGCTAAAATAGTAAGTTAAAAAATAATAATATTAATAAAAGCAATATTTCTGAATTTTACATCATCTTTCTTTTGAAGTTCTAATCTTAAGGCAACATTTGTAGGAGCTCGTGCTCCTGAATATTCACTTCGTGAATCTATATCAGATTCACGAGATTTTGAACGTAATTGACTAATAACTGCTTCTTTAGCAATATCACTTTGACGTAATTTCTATGGATAAAAATAAATAAAGATATTTTTTTTTTTACTTTTTTTATTTATTATTTACATCTATTTCTTGATCTTTATCAATTATTCTTTTACGTAAAGAAGCAATAGTTTGATCACGATTTCCTAAATCCGCTTTATATTGATTTTCCATTTGCTACAAAAAAAAAGAATCAAATGAATAAAAATTTAAGAGAATTAAAAAGAAAAAATTTGACTCACTTCATAACGAAGTTGTGTTCGATTATAATCACTTTGAATACTCTGATGAGTATGACGTGTTTCTTTTAATGCGCTATCAGAATCAGATATAGTACGTTGAAGAGTCTAAAATATATAGAAAATTTGTCTTTTATTTTTTTTTTTATTTATTTAATAGAATTGTAGATGTGCTTGTGTGTATGAAGAGAATGAATGTGTTTACATTTAATGTCTGTTGCTGCTGGAAACTAGATATTTCTTTGTTCTTGTTCTTCTGCTTTAAATTGGTAAAATAGTTTTGATTTTCTCCTGTTCTTCTTCTTCTTCTTTTTTTTCCTTTCTTTACTTTTTTTCAATACCAGGAAGCAAATGTGAAAAACCGCACAGTATTTTTTTTTTGTTCTTTTAATGATCAATAATTATAACATATAGTGTTGATAGTGTTTACGAAAAGACATGAGACAAAGCGTGTGCATATCTGTGAAGGCGTTGTTGTTTTTTTTTTTTTTGCATATAAATAATATATCTTTCTTACTTGAAGTGAATCAATACGTTGCTTTCGTTTCTAAATGTCACTCGTAGTATTATATGTTTTTTTTTTATTTAATGTTAATTTCTATCTAATTTAGTACTACAAATTTTAATTTAATTAATATATTTACTTGTATAGTATCTTCTTGATGTCGAAGTTTAGCTTTAAGATCATCAATTATATTTTGATATTGAGCAACTTGTTCAGGTGTGATACTTCGAATCTAAATAATAAAAATTAAAATCTTTAAATTTTTTAATAAAAATATTTTTTACTTGAGACATTTCTAATTGTTTTTCTAAGTGTTTAATTCTTTCTGAATATACCTAGAGACAAAGAAATCAAATAATTCTTTTTTTTTTTTTGTTTTATTTACGAACTTCGTTTTCTTCAATTGCAATATTTAAATCAACATTTAAAATATCGCGTTTTTGTCGACAAGTATCAAAATCATTTTGTTGAGTCTTAGAAAAATAATAGAAGAAAATTAATTTTGAAACTACTTAAAACTTTCTTTCTTTTTTTTTTTTTACATTAAGTGTTTGTTCAATTTGTTGTAATTTAACATTTGTATTTTGAATTTCACGTTCGTGATTACTAGCAGTTGTTTGTAATTCACCTATACGACGTTCATATTCTTTAATAGTTAAATTTTTTTCAGTTAATTCTTGTTCCCTTTGTCGATCACGTATTTGATATTGTTCAGGTAATGTTCCAATAGTCGAAGTATTATCCTAATTTTTAAATAAAGAATAGAGTTTATTCTTCGTAAAATATAAATAATACTACAGAACGAATTTGTTGAGTATTCTCAGAGAATTTTTCAATTTGTCGATCTCGTCCTGGAGTTGTTTCAGTATAGTTTCTATAAAACTGTGCTTGTGCTTCAGCGTCTTGAGGTTCTAATTGTTCGATTTCAATCTAAAATTAGAAAAAAAACAAATAAGAAGCTTCATTTATATTTTATAGAAAATACTTCAAGGTCTAAGTGAAGATCTTTTGTTGAAAATGAACAACGAGCATGTTGAAGTTCCTTGAAGAAAATTAAATACTCATTAAAATAAATAATTTAATTAATTATAATTACTTTGATTATATTCTCTTTTTCAAGAAGTTTACGTTCAAGTATATCGATCTAAATATATATATACATGAATAGAAAGAAACAATTGAATTGTTTCAAGACTTCATATTTGTAGAAATATTTTTTTTATATTCAATTTCAAAAGAAAACAGATTTTGTCTATATGATAGCCTATGTTCAAGTGATTGAAATGAACAATAAAATTATGAACACACTTTATATTCATAATTAAATTCATTCTAAAATATTTATTCTCTACATATCATCTTCTACAAAAAAAAAACCACAATTAGGTATGTGTGAAGCATGTTCACACTTAAAAAAAAAACAATTTACTAAAAAACTCAGACTATCGATGTGTGATAAAGTCAATCAATGTAAAAGCATTTATTAATTTCATTATAAGTATGTTATGAAAAATACTTGGAAAGTAATACATGTTAAAAAGTTTCTCTTTGTCTAATAACAGTTTCATTTAGATGAATTCATCAAGAGAAAATCTTGAAGGTAATAAATTTTGATAGAATGATGGTGAGTAGATCCTTTTATGGTTCCTTTCCTCAACATATCGTTTTATGGAACTCACATATATTTTCGAAGAAAATAGTGAATGTAAGTTTTTAATCGAAGTTTTGGCAGCTCTCCCATTACAGACACCCGCCATTTTTTTATGCATTAACTTAGATGTAATGAGTCTTGACAATATTTCAGAAGTTATTTCTATCAGATATCCTCTTCAATTTTCTAATTGATGTTACAGAGAACTATTTTGTTATATCCTTCAAGAATGTTTAGATATCGATGAAAATATCATTTGTAGTGCCTTTTAGAGTAGACAAATACTTTCATTTCATTCTTTGGAAGGTGATTGTTGGCTCTTTTCATTTTGCAATTATTTTAAAATCGCCAACAATCATTAAATTGAAAGATAAATTGCATTGATCAAATAGAAATTTTTTGTTTTATTTTCATAGAAAATATCTTTTTAACGATTTGAATTCATCAGATAATGTTAAACTTTTTTCTCCGAATAACTTCATTATCAATCACGATACAATCGTACTTCGTCTTCTATTATCTCAAGGCTTTATTTAAAAGAACTAGAAATTATTTATGAACATTCCTTCATTTACTATTACTCAACCAATAGAATCTTTCATTAATCAAAGCAGACCTTTTTTTTTTCTTCTTTCTTATGTCCATTAAAGATACAATAAAACAATTTCAACAAAACGAAAATATATTCTCGTATGGTTTTATAAATTCAATTAAAATGTAGGACAAGAACGAGAAAAAAAAAGTGATTTAAACATTTAAGTTCATTATTATCAATTTGATTTGCTAAGTTCTCTTTTATTTAAAATAACATGATTTATCTTTAGATTAAATTAAACAATATCAATTACCTTAACTTAAAATTTTGTCTTTAAAAAATTGTTTTTTGTTTTATTATAAATTGAGGTAAGATGAGAATGTAATTGTTGATGTGTTCGATGAGAAAATGAGTAAAGAGCAATAATGGAAATCAAAAGAAAAAAAAAACGAAAAGTCTTTTACATTTTCTTTTCTTCTTCTATTATATTCGAACCAATCAATTGAATATAGAAACAAAAGAATGACAGATTTGAAGAACTTGTTTGACTCTTTCAATTTTATAGTGAACAATTACTATTGACATTATATTTATATGTCTTTTAATGTTTCATTTTTCTTACCAACTCCTGTTTGTTTTGAGTCGCTTGAATAATTTCTTTTCGAATACGTTCTTCAGATACTGTTAAATTTTGCTATAAACAAAAGAACGAAAAAAAAAATTTATTACTATAAATAATTTATAGTTTTACTTGTGTAGAATCAGGAATCTTTTGTTGTGATAGTCGATATTGATCATACTCACGTTGAAGACGTTCATTATATTCACCAAGTTTAATATTTTCTTGACGAAGATCAAGAATTATTTTTTCAAACTATATTAAGAGAATAGAGAAAAAACAAATAACAATATATTCAATATATACTTCATTTAATTGTTGTTCAACTGATCGATATTTATTTTCTAAATCCTATAAGAAATACATTACATAACAAGTGAAGTTTCTTTTTTTCTTTAAATATACGTGTATACGATTAGTTTTCGTTTTTAATTCCGCGGTATATGCACGCGATAGATCACGTTCAATTTCTTCATTTTTCACTTGAGATATATTAAGAGCTTTCTTAAGACGATCAATATCAATTGCATAGATCTGATAAAGAAAACAAAAAGATTATACTCTACGAAACATATTAATTATACAAACTTCAATTTTTTCATATGCTTGTTTTAAACTATATTCTACTGCTTGCAAACGATCTGAAAGCTATAGGAAGAAGTAAATTTTATTTTTGTAATTTGCATGTTGTATTTTATTTATTGATTAAATTTTTTGAGAAAAATGAACTTACACGTATTCTTTCTTTACTCAATTGCTCAAGATCATATTGAACAGTTTCTTTATCTTTACGAATATTCTATAAAAAGAAAAATAATTAGAAACAAAAAAAATTGTTCTATTTACTAGAATTTCAGTTTCTCTACGATTGTTTAATTGACGATACTAGAAGAAGAAAAATTCATTTTGTATAAAATATATAATTAAATGGAATAGTATTTTTACTTCATCTTCGATTTCTTGTTGAATTTGTACACGAATTCGAATTGTAAGGTCATCAATATCATGTTTAAGTTTCTAAAAAAATTCAAAAATTCTTTTTCTTTTTTATAAAATATAATTTCCATATACAGTATTTTCATTATTAATAGTTTGACGTTCTGATATAATTCTTTCTTTTTCATATTGTACATTGCTTAAATCAGCTTTTATTATTTCATATTTATGTCTCCATTCCTATAAATGCATAAGATTAATTAAATAAATAAGTAACTTTGAATAATTTTACGTTAATTTCACGAATACGATCTTCACGTTCTCGTAATATATCTTGAATTTCATGTTTTAATTGAGCTAATTCATGTTGATATTGTTTACCAGTATCGACATTCTCATGAACTCGAATTTCATAAACAGATATTTGTGATTTTAACTAGATAAAGAAGAAAATGAATTCATAAAAAAAAAAAAAATTTTAATTTAATTACTTCGTCATTTCTTCTTTTTAATTCAAGAATTTTATTATCAACATCACGATATCGTTCTTTAATAGCCTATTGACAAAAAATTATTATTATTATAAAATTACACATATCAAAATTTTTCTTACTTGATTTTCACGTCTTAAACTTTGTATTTCATCACTAGTATGAATTCTTTCCTAGAAGAATAAATAATAGATTATCTCATTCAAATACTTTGACCATAGATTAATCAATA